>LKNJ01001992.1:0-73921 GCA_002120245.1 Maccullochella peelii
TGTTCCAGGCAAACCAAATCGTCCAGGATGTTTGACGCACTCGTAATATCTCTCCATTTCTCGTTGTTACACACTTTAATATGATGCCGTTGGCATACTTCCGCTTACGCAGAGGAGGTCACTTCAGTAGGTGGTCCTTCAATGTGGCCCAGGACACAAACATGTCCACACTGCTAAAAGAATGTGGCCATATACGACCCAGACCACCTCTGAATGTGGTCTGAGCGATCAGATCTCAATGCGTCCTCAATGCGTCTTGGGTGTATTCACACCTGCACTTAAGAGCCGTCCACTTGTGATTGGATCACCCAAGACGCATGTTAATGCCAGGTGTAACCAGGGCCAGAGAAACAGTTAGATAGACAACAAGGAGAAAGGTGAGCCACAGGTTAGTCAGGGGAAATCCTGCACATCATCCTGCAAAAGGAATCCCAAACTTGCCACACACACACACACACAGACAAGCTTGCCCGCACACATCACACACGCACTGCACGCTTGGCCTGGAGACAGACAGAGAAAGATAGATAGAGGAGGCTGACATCACACCCATTCAGATAAGAGAGCGCTGGGGGAGATAATAAGCTAGCTTGGTGAGATAGACTAGACTCCTCAGATCAACGCGATCCACCCCTGAAGAGAGACAAGAGGAGAGGGATATGTTCTTACTGTTTGGAGAGGACACCTCTCCTGCTATGATCCACTAAAAGAGTAATTTCCCTCCCAGCTCCTCCAGTAGTAGTGAGGACTTACATGGGAAGCTACTGTGGAAAGGGATGTTAGAAAGTACCCCACCCTACATTGGCAACTTCTCCCTCAAGGCCGTGATGTAAATTAAATTGGATCTACTTTATTAGGGAAGGTCTTGTAACATAATTGCACTGCATTGCAACTGTTTCAATTAAATAATTACTGTCAAATGTAAACAAGACTCAGAGTCTACAGACATGCCCACAGCTCTGTGAGGCTGTACGTAGGTGCAGTGGTGCTTTGCCCTAAAAGCTCACAATGACAATGCTAACATGCTCAGGTGTAGCAGCTATTTTTTTTTTACCATGTTCACCAACTTAGTTTAGCACGCTAATTAGAACTAAACAAATTACAGCTGAGGCTGATGAGGAATGTCATCAGTTTTAGGTATTTGGTCATTTTTTGACAAATTAAAAATTTGACCTGATGATGACGCTAGATAAAAAAGCTAAGGGGTCACCAAAGTGATTACAATTCATCCTGAGGGGAACATGAATGTTTCATAGCAATCTATCCAATAGTTGTCAAGATATTTCACTCTAAAGCACAGATGTCAACCTGCTGGTGGTGCTAGAGGAAAAGTTAAGGGATCACCAAAGTCATTGGGATTCATCCGCTGGGGACCATAAATGTCCGTACAAACTCTCACAACAATCCATCCAATAGTTGTTGGGATATTTAAGTCTGGACCAAAGAGGTGGACGAATGGACTGATAGACCGACATTACCATCCATATATGCCATGGTATTTTTCTGTCCCCACTAAGTGAAATTGCATCCAAATCACATCCGTGGGTCTCCATGATGTTGTAATGACATTTGCGCTGAAGTAACACTTACAATTCTAGGGGCCAGTAAAGAGCCACTACTGGACCCACTAGCCTGTAAGACAAACTGGTGGCAGCCAAAAAAATGCATCAGATTACTATGTGGAATTTTTTTCTAAACTATTTTTGAGCTCCTTTTCAGTTAGTTATCCTCTGCTGCAAAGGGTGCACCCACTTGCAAAATTACACACATTATATTTCTTATTATATTATATCATAGTACGTCTGTGCTGCATGCTACTGTTTAAGCTCAGCCTTCTTCTATGGATCAAAAAGTATTGTAAGGTTATGGAAAAGTAGTTTCCACCATGACCCTTTAGGGGCTCTGTAGGAATCAAATGAGATTGTCAGATGATCTCTCACTTTAAAAAGAAAAATCAAGGTAAGGAGGTGAAGACAAGAGGGTGATGAGGTTTCTTGATCCTGGCCTGAGGGGTTCTGATCTTCCTGCATCTCTCTGCTGGAAGCTTTTTCTCTGCTCGCTGCACACAGCTGCTCCACCACCATGAGGTCTGGTTTGTATATATAATCTGATCATTGACGAACTCTAGAGGGATTTTTCATTGTACAATTTATTGTCAATATGGACTACTAGTTTAAAGAAACGTTCTTTATAATGGAAATCTAATTAGGATGTATTTGGACTGCCTCATTACATGTCATAGAGATGTAAAGACTGTACTGGAGGCATTATTTCCACTGATCAACATATTTGTCCTCTCTAGGAATGTTAGTATGCCTCTGTGTTTCTGAATTTTTTGTTGTGTGTGTGTGTGTGTGTGTGTGTGTGTGTGTGTGTGTGTGTGTGTGTGTGTGTGTGTGTGTGGGAGACCTCCTGGCTGCTCCTCCATTGACTTTCACTTTGGCTGATACAGGATGTCAGTTTATCAGTCGATTGAATATCTACCAGCCCTTTATTTATGACACGCTGGATGAAGTGTTGCCGCTCGCTTTTTCTTCTTCTCTGAAGAGGTATGGAAAGAGACAAGTGTGTGTGTGTGTGTGTGTGTGTGTGTGTGTGTGCGGGGGGGGGGGCAAGAGAGGACAGAAGAGAGGCAGAAATCAATATATTTTTACTGAAAGCCCTTGTGTAGCAGGAACAGAAACAGGACAGAAGGAGGGAGGACAGAGAAAGGAGGGGAAGGGATTCAGGGTAAGAAAAGAAGTCGGAAAGGATGGAGAGAAGGGAGGAAGCAGAAAGAGCTGTTTTTCTTGTCTTGCCTGTCAGTCGTCTCGCAGCTGCCTTACTATTCAGGAATACAATGTACTGGTGTCTGCACACACTGCAGTGGTTCTACGTAGTGAGGCTTACACTGCAAAAAAAAATTCCCACAACAAACAGAAAATGCTGCCAATGAGATCACTGCACTTGTTTCCCATGCAGCTCCACTTTTGCTTCAATCATTTTTCACTTGTCAACATCTTAATCCTCTACTACATAATTTTGTCATTTTGGAGGAAAGATATTTCATCCTTCTTTTGGAAGATCGGGGTCCTCAGATGATGTATCAATTAAAAACTGATTGCGTCCGTCACCCACCCAGATGTGTGCCAAATGCGTATAAAAGAAAATGTAGGTGTCTGTATAATTATTAGCTGAAAACAAACAACATATGCATTACAAAAATGATATAAGAATATACATATGGTCCCTTTTTTCTTTTTGTAATAATTCACTATTATCTCTAGTATAATTCATGAATCTCCGTGTTCATTAACCTTTTTCTCATTCTGTGTGGAACCTCAGGAAGTCGTCGCTTTTGGTTGTGAAACAGAGACGGACATCACATTTGCTGCACTCTGCCTTAAGAAATACACTTTATGTGAATGTTATTCCTTATACTTGGTTCAAGAAATATGTAGTTCTATGAGAACTGTTGTTTCTGTACATTGGCTGTAGATGGTGAAACAGTTATAAAACGCTAATAACAGGAATTCAAATAGACTTGTTTGGGATTTGGGAGGGTACAGAAATCTATTGTCTTTAACCATGATTTACAGCTGAGGCCTCAGAGAGCCCAAACAGAAGTAATGCATCATTTCTGTAATGGACTACTCGAATGTATGATATGTATAAATGGGAGGGTGTTTCTGTAACCTCAGGGCAACAGTATGCAGTAGAGGGTTAAAACAAAATGCAAAGAAAATGACAAAACATAAAGTAAAGGGATTCATCTTGGAAACTGCATTAAAAATATTTCTTTGTGTAGGCAAGTGTGAGCTCATACTAGACTTAACAAGTTCATACGGACATAGTTTCAGTGTATTTGTGTGCTGCAGGATGTTGCTGCACCTTGAGATGTTGCTCAAGTGTAAAAACTATTAGATTCACTTCATTAAAATTCAGATGGAATTCAGATGTTGGTCACACGTCTTGTCCTGCAACATAATGCATGGTGTCTGTTGGCTCGTGCAAGGATTTCTCTGCTATTCTTGAGCAGTCAGTAATTTGGCACGGCACGGTGCGTTTTGCTCATACGAGTGTTATTTAGCTCCAAAGGTTCTATGTTTGAAGACAATTGCTCCCATAAACACACACGTATTCACACTGAACACACATTTGGCCTGATGCGTCTTCCAGTATATCACACCAAACTACTTTACTGAATTCTCTTCTATTATTGAATGAAAGCATATTACTGTCATTTTTCATTTACAGGGGAATGCAATCCACAGTAAAAAGTTCCTTTCCCATTAATTTCCCTTTGCAGAATCTGCTCTTCTTCCCCCCTGAGAAATGGGGAAATAAGGCCGATAAACAATTTAGACAGATGCTCCATCAGAGCATAGCCGAGGAAGTCCCGCTCCTTATTCAGATCAGCTTTTTACTTGCAACGCTAAGGTGGATGTGGAGCCATTTGATGATAGGACATTGTGTACATGCTACAAATCTTCCAGAGCTCTGTCCACTAGGAGGCTTCCTACCAAAGGGGGGCACTGAGATCATCCAACAAGGACTGAAGGTCAAGAGTGGACAATATGCAGCAGTTACATATATTCAAGTGTCTGAAGTTTACTTATTTAGTCATAGATGTGACCATAATAAAATTAAAAGCCTTTAATGAATACTAATGTTTACATTACTGTTGGTAATTTACTGTTGGTAAAATTGGCATTAAGCAATTTTCAATGTTGTTTGAGTAGTAAAAAGATAAAATGGATATGAGGGGAAAAAGAAGACTTTTGGGCTAGTATTTATCCAGCGTCTCAGTGTAGGAAATTGGTTCTAACGGGACAAAAATTCTCAGAGTGACACATTTTTGGTCCTACCAGGAGTAAAATAAAATTTTTTAATGCCTATTACTGCTGATATTCAGGAGAGCTCCAGAGGTGTCCTAACATGTTAGGAGTTGCCAGGAGTTAGCATTTTCATTCATTGATGACAGTGAGCTTATTAGAAGAAAATCTTTTTAAAAATGTTGCGTGCAGGATGCAGAAGAACAATTCATTTATGTCCCCTCCACATCGTGAAGTTATGGAAAAACAAGTTGCATTCAGGCAAATCCTTGGTTTATTTATTCATTTATACTTTCATTTATTTATTCAAATTCACAGACGGCAGGCTTATATTTCAGAGATATGTTCATATTGTTATAGTGTTCTTCCCACCACAACGTCAGCACTGTTTAGCGACTGGAGAGTCTCGCTGTCAATCAACATATCAATAAGTCTTATCTTTACAAGCAAAATGAGGTATACCATACCTATTCACATTCTAAGTGTTGACCCTTGACCTCTGTGAAGTCTGAAAGGTTACTGACATGGTTTGAGTTGAGTGAAACCTGTGTAAAAGTTAATTTGAGTAAATGTTTGTTGTTTCACTTTGGCTGTCTTATTTATTAATTATAAGGCTGCTGTGAGGTCAAACAGTAGCTGCTGCCACTTTCATCAAATTGCTCTGATTTGCTGGATTATTATAGTTCTGTGAAGAGCTTTCATACTTGACATATTCAGAGCTCTAATAAAATGCATTTTCAAACACACATTTTCTAGGCAAACCTGAAGTCTACATATATATAATCCATCATAAGTCCTGCATGTAATTACTCACATCAAATATTTCTACTTTTCCAAATATTCCTTGTTATTCCGAAAAGGAAAAGGTGCAACTTCCATATTTAAAGCTATTAAGAGACTTTGACAAGCACATATTTAAGTAGCAAAAAAACACAGTTTTTGGCCTGGGACTATTAGAAAACACCATAATGAGATTTAAGATTTATGTGTTAATTTTCACTTATATTATATGCCTTTAACAATAAAGCCTGAGTTTTTTAAGTCCTGGTTTAACTTTGAACTGTTGTGTTCTGTGTCTTGAAATGCGACCGTGATGCAATGCTCTGCTTCAGCTTGTGTCACTGAACAACCTCTGCATAGCTTAATGTTTTTGCTTAGGGTTAGAGGTGAGGAGTCAGGGAAGAAAAGGATACGATGCACTGGACGGAGGAAAATGGGAGTGAAGGATGATAAATAAAAGAGGAAGGGCTGAAAGATAAAAAGCTCAAAGTCAGGAGATAGTAATGGAGGATGGAGGGAGTCAACAGAAGGAGAGAAAGAGAGGAGTCAGAGGCTGAAAGCTGAGAAAAGGAGCCCTCCCTTCTTTAAAGAGCCATGTCAGCCAGTGCTGATGAATGTGGTCAAACATCAATACAGTGTAAATGATGAGGCCTGGCACTACGTCGTTACACACACACACACACACACACACACACACACACACACACACACACACACACACATACACTGTGCTACAGTACATTGACAGTTGTATGCACTCACACAGCACTTTGCAAAAGTACCCCCTCCTTTTCTGATCCTTCTAACCTCCATTTCAATTTCTATATTAAAATGTCTCCCATTGTTTTATGTGACTTGGCACATTGCTCCTTGCTCTCCAATGTCAGCTGGCTGATAAATAAATCGATGCACAGTAAAGGGCAGCGTTATCATATGCCATGATGGGCTGGTGTGCTCTGCAGCGGCTGGGTCATCTCTCATTCCGAGCCTCAGTCAGTTTTCCCTAAAAGCATTCAGCGTAAAGTTGACCTGCACGTCATGTGATATGTTGTCTGATATGACCTTTTTTCTTTGGAAAGGATATTTTGAATATTTCTAAACACTAAAATTGAGGGCTTGAGTTGCAACTGTGCAGGTCATAGGTGTTGAATTGTAGGATGAACTCCTTGCATATTTTTAATTTGTGTCATTATCATAACTCGGTTGAAACTGATTTTTTAAATTATTTCTTTATTTCATTTTTTAAATAATTACACAAACAATGCAACAGCAGAAAGATTCTTTACACAGACTGAAACGGTGAAGGCTGAAGCTACAGCTTATGGCGCCAGCCCTTTTAAGAAAACACTACCAATTTGACATCAGACAAAATGTTACACTATCCCTACTATGCTGATGCCAGCATGCCATTCTCAACTCAGCTTTATTTATATAGCACCTTTCATACAACATGCAGCCCAGAGTGCTTCACAGAGCAAGGATGAAACAGGACAGACACAAAAAATAGGGAAAAAAAGTAGAAAATAGAATTTTGCAAGACTAAAAATTACAACAATAAAACAATAAAATGTTAAAAATAGATAAAAGGCAATAAAATAAGTTAACACAAAGGATAGAACTAGTAAGAAAAACAATGATTAAGACTTAAAAACTAAGGCAACAAATGACGAGGCACCTTAAGTAAAAGCCAGGCTAAAAAGTTATGTCTTAAAGGTTTCTTCCTCATGCAGTTCCAGACTTTAGGGCCACAGTGGCTAAAAGCTGACTTCCCATGCAGTTTTAGTTAAATCCTTGGGATGACTAGGAAGCCAGGTGCAAAGGCTCTGAGGGACCTGCTGGGTACATATCTAAAAAGCATGGTCATACATATTTATATTTGTCCATTAAATTACAAAGTGTGCTATGTGTTTTCAGTTTGTCACTACAGCTGTACTATAAATGCAACCGTACATCAGTCCTGACCCTTTGTTTCTTAAACATGCACATTCCTCTCAAATCAGATTTACTTTTTCTCATTTTAAACAACTTTTGGGTACTTTTAGGTAGTAATCTGTTTTTGACCGCATATATGATTTGTATTGTTTTTTAATCAACCAAGTCTACAAATTTAAAGGCCTTTAATTTAATAAAAAGTGGGTTGGTTGGTTCTCGATAAGTAGTTTGGATTGCAATTCTTAAAGCTCCCTTTTGAGCTTTTAAGTATAAAAACTGGATTTGCATGTGTTTCCCCAGATCTCGGCACAATAAGTTTCATATGGATGTGTAAGTGAACAATACAAAGTGTATAATGTAGCTTGATTTAAGAAGTCCTTATGTTACACAGTATCACAATAGATTTTTACCTTTTTGCTTTGGCACAATATACATGTGGCTTCCAGCATCATTTATTATCTATAATGACTCCCAAAGATTTGATTTCAGACACTTTCGACTTCACTTATCGAAAGTTTGCTTTGAGAATTTGTTATTTGATTGCCAAAGATGATGCATTTAATCTAGCTTAAAATCTTAGTTTGTAAAAATCAAACTCTTTGGAAGTTTCAGTTCTTTTCCACAGTATCCAAACATTTCAAATTCTTACTGGAACATCATACATTTGTATCGCCTGCAAATAAAACACATTTTAATGTTTTTGAAACCTTACATATATCATTTATGTACAAATTAAACAGCAATGGGCCCGACACTGAGCTTTGAGGAACCCCACATGTAACCTTCAATAACACCTGCTTTCCAGGTAGCTACATAACCAGGAGTGTGGAACCCCTCTCAAGCCATATCTCTTATTTATTAGTAATAATCCATGGTCAATGTATCAAATGCTTTTTTGAGATCAAGAAATACTCCCACTGGATATTCATTATTTTCTACTACTCCATCAGCTCCATCATCACAGTGAATTAGTTCTCTTCCAGTTCTAAAACCATGTTCCTGCTCACATAGTATATTATATTTTGTGCAGAAATCATCTAGCATTCTATGAAATGTTTTTTCCAGCATCTTGGAGAAGGCATGTCCTTTGTCTCAGAAGCATTTTAGAGAAATGACATTGTGTTTCTGTAACGCGCCCCTGGTTCACAGTTTCAGGTATGATGCCTTGATGGATCACTTCTGCCCTTTTCTTGTTTTTCTTTCTCTTCACTTGCTTTGAAACATCCAGAAGATGTAATGCCACTGATTTTTAATGATCCCACAGATTTAACGGGTTGTAAACACACCAAGGTTTAATCAGAATCGGTGTCGGTTTGTTTGTTTATTTGCGAGTTTATTTGTAACGTGTATGTTCTGCTTGATTTCTCCATTTCTGCAGCAGTGCTCCCAGTCTTGACAAGCATTGTTTCATCCCAGTGTAATTGCATACACACCCCTCCCCTACTATAATTACTCACTTGCTCATCACACCCGGGACATGAAAAACAGAAAATGACCACATCTACCATTTCCAGCAGTCTGTGTCATCTTCATCGTGTCCCCCTCCTCCTTCCACCTCCTCAGCCTCTGAAATGCCGCCTCTCCCATTCGTTAGCGTAGCGTCTCCTCTCCGCTCAGCCTCAGCCTCTCATCTATCACGGCGGACCAAGGCAAATGGAGCTTTCAGCTGAGTGGTGATAAGGAATCGCAGCCACATTAAAACATCTGTCACACCTCCAGAGCCACGCACAGCGGGCGATACAGCGGCTGGGGAGGAGGCGGAGGAGGAGGATGAAGGGGTGAGGAAAGGAAGGCAGCAGGATGTGAGGAGTGGGAAAAGAAGGACAGGAGATGGGGTTCAGCCCCAGTGTGAAAGTGTGGGAGCAGACAGATCATTTTGGGAATGCTCAAATATCTGCTTAACCTCCCTTTTCATCCTTTTTCGGGTCAAAATTGACACAATTATGGGTTAACTTGTTTTAAGGTAAAACTTGAGCTTATTGTTGAGCTAACGCTGGGTCAAAACAACATATTGGTACTGGGTAAAGTTAACCCAGTACCACGTCAACTCTATATTGACTCAACATTTTGAACCCAATGATTTTTAGTGTGCCCTCCCTTCCTTCCCATCCCCAGCACATTATATGTTTAACAGTAAGACCACACTTCAAAGCAAAGACCACTTCAGCAGTTTATATGAACTTCAGGATGAGGCTTTATTGATCAGACATGCGCATTAGGAGTCAAAGACACACATGACTCATACATACATACATTCGCACACAGATATGCATGAGTGCTTTTCTTGCACAGCATCTGTTCTTACACTCAATAGCTCTTCAACCATACCAACCTTTTGCGCGCACACACACACACGCACACACACACACACACACACACACACACACACACACTTAAGAGCAAGTCATAGATCTAAAACACAAAAATCTGCAAAGAACAATAAGAAAGTCTCCAAAGGACAATGCAATTATAACGGTACACAACAAAAATACAAATTCACCAAGATACAGTATCTATAATTACTTACCTGGCTTGTTTTATTCTGATTTAGCAAATGACTTCAATGTCTTTTGGGTAATCTGTGTGATAGAGATAAATCCACACAGTAACTGGTGCATGTTGTATCTCAGTCCAATTTTTCTGTGAAGAAGCAAATGTAGCTTCAATTTTAGATTTTAAAGCTGCTTTCCACTGAATTATCTCGAATCTTTCCACCGCTTTCCTGTCCGTTTGCTTGTCCATCTGCATGTGTGTGTTCGGAGTGATCAATGCACAGCTACAGCTGGTTGAAGGGGACCAAATCCATTGAACAGTTGATTTGGTTCCATTTTACCAGCTTTAGCAAAGCATTTTAGGGGCGAGTCTGGTCCGAAAGGTGACAGAGTGGAGAAGGAGGAGGAGAAGGAGGAAGAAGTGAATAGACAAATCTGGGACCTGAAAGAGAGAGAGCAAGAAGGAGGAAATGTTAAGAAAAGGGGTTGTCCACACACAAGTAGCATCAAATAAGCACTCATTGTACATGCATGCACAAAACACACAAACATGCAGACACATAGTAAGCAACAGTCACTGATTATCGGAAGAGACGTTGCCCTTGAAAGAGCGCATGTTACTGCATAGAAGAAGCTAAAATATACAAAAAGGAATGGATTTAAGGAGGAAGAAGAAGAAAAAAGATGAAGAAGAATAGAAGAGAGTGTGTGAGGGAGAAGGAGAGATAGAGAAAGGAGAGGAACAAGCAATGTGGGTGATGAAAAAGAGATGAGAAGAACAGGGAGCAGGGCCCTAAGTGATAACAGAGGAGCGTATATAAACGATGGTTGCAGACAAACTTGAGAAAACAATGAATTCATCACCTAACTGCCAATACTGCTAATGAAGCCAGCGGATAGGACAGCAGGAAAATTAACTCTCATTGACCTCTAGTGCTATGTGGAACATCTCTTTCTCTCTCTCTCTCACACACACACACACACACACTAACGCTCACACACTTCCTCTCTCCGTTTCAGCCGTTCTCTCCTTCACACTTGTATTTCAGATTTTTTGGCCCGTGCTTCGGGCCGTTCAGCCCTGCTGCCTGCCTGAGCGTGGTGGCACAGAGACGATGTACTCAGCAGTCTTCCTGCTAGCTGCACGGCTCTGCTTGTCCTTGGAGCAACTCACTCATTTCCTGGTTCAATTAGCCAAGCTAATCATTTAATCATTAGGAAATAAACTGTTTGAGCAGAGGCTTGGCCCTGGAATACAAGCTATTGATATTTTCTGTCTGGATATTTTTGCCACAACTGACTGATATTTTCTGATAAGTCATTTAATGCATATCCAATCTTCCCCTAGATAGTTTACTACAATATGCTTTTTAAAGCTTATATTAATAATGAATCAAATGTCTACATGTGATGTGAAAAAGGTCGCTTGTAGTGACAAACCCACAGAAAATTATGTCTGCAGTTCTCCACAGCTCCACGGAGCATTTTAGCGCCTTTCAGTTCATTGTTTTGGTTTTATGGCCCGCAGCTTTACGTTTTAATCAGTGTTGTTTTTTGGCCACAGCAGGCAGCTGTGATAAACCCACTGTACACCACCTGCCCAGCAACAAACAGCAGGCAGACAAAGTAAGCAACTAGCAAGTGAACACAGTGGAGCAGTTAGCAGCTAAAGAGATAGATATTTTTGTCAGGAGTTGGCAAACCAGAGCTTAAAGGAGAGTGAATATTGGACATTCATGAGCTAGCCAGAAACACAACTCCAAATGAATTCTAATGTTGCCCAATGTCTGCTGGATGTGTAAATGAGCAACTGTTTGCTCACATGTTTGCCACTTTAATTTTGTAAGATGATACAATATCAATGTTGTGTTTACAGCTTGTTTCTGCTGTGCCAAAGTGTCTAAAAAAATCAGTTAACGCTGGTTTAAAGGATAAGGCTGATTGATATTCTATATTCTAAGCCTGATACCTCTGTGCCATAGAGCTCCATTTAGGACCAAAAACTATTAAAAACACATAAATGTATCACACCTTAACACTGGGTGTTATTATGATGAACACACACCAATCCACATACTATATGCAGTACACACACTATATTTCTGCTGCTGGGAACACCACATGCATATTAATCCACGGCTGAAAATAGTCCTTGACAAATGCACGATTTCCTCCTGTTTGTGTAATGTTTGTTAAAAACTACAGTGTCCAGCTGTTTGAGAAAATGACTGAGCCTTTTTTTAAAATGAAACTATATATTTATTTATCTTTAGTAGGAACGAGAGATCTTAGGGGTGAGTGAGTATGACAGACAGGCTTTAAATACATTGTTGGCCCTGATCATTTTATTGGATTGGTTGACATTACAGAGAACATTGTAATCTTTTGATTTCTCTGTCATGACTTGCTAAGCATTTAAACCAGTCACAACCTATAGCTCTACTGGGTTTTGGAACTCAAAAGAGGAGTGTGTGAGTGTGTGTGTGTGTGTGTGTGTGTGTGTGTGTGTGAGAGAGAGAGAGAGAGAGAGAGAGAGAGAGAGAGAGAGAGAGAGATTACACTGTCAGTCCTGTATCAAAGCTGTCCACCCCTCTCTAGATAACAAATACATCAGCCTCACTGCACACAAATCACATTTTAAAAAAAGAATTGCTGAAATACTGGCAGTGCATGTGAGGAGCTAAGGAGCAAGACAGGGCCTGTTCACTCTTTCTTTCCCTCTCCTTCCATCTCTCTCTCTCTCTCTCTCTCTCTCTCGTGTTTAATAAACTTGTCACCCAAGAGACCGGCAAATTGATGAGGGGGATGCATCCTTGAGTGAGAAAAAAAAAACTGAGAGGAAAAGAAAGGAGGCTGGAATGAGAGGGGAGAACGGTGGGAGGAAGAAAGCGAGAAGTAGTACACGGAGAAGGAGAGGACGAGCTGGCATGGCCTGAATTCTCTACCTGTCCCAGAGCTGCTGTTATTCTACCTCTGCAACATGCAGCACTGCAGTGTGTGTGTGTGTATTCTGTGCTGCCAAGTCTATAACCTGTATGGATGTCCATGTCTATTTTTGATCTCCGAGGTGTGAATGTACCTTTTTTGTGGACAATCATCTATGAATATCCACATAAGACATACAATCAGAGCGAGTGTGTGAGCGAGAGTGTGTGTTCGGCGTATTGCTCAGCAAGCTTCTGTGTGTGTTCAAGCGCGAATATCAACTTCAGAGGAGAAAGCACTACACATGAAATCCTTCTCATAGCAGGATTTTCAGTAGATTAGGGAGAGAATCCCTTTGCTACGCTGTCTGCGCTTTACTCCGGCAATCTGTGGGCCACACACTCATCAAACGGGCAACCCTCCTTCACCCTGCGCACCTCCACTCAGATCTGACATCAAACAGAATCATTACACCCATAGCGTTTGATCATTAAGCTCGCTCAGATGCCTGCTGAAAGCTTCACCGATGAGTGCTCTTTCAACATTAAACTGTGAGGCAGGTCTGTTAAGAAAACTACAGTAAGCAAAGATGTTCATTCATAAGTTTAGCAGCGCAAGAGCTCAGGGAAGTGGACTGTATGTGGGTCTAGGGTGCTGCATGTGTGTGCGGCTGCTACTGTAGGTGCCCTCTATCAGGCTGACTGCATGGTTGGAGATAGGCTGGCTACTTGTCTATTCTGGGACTGTGCTGTCCGCTGCATTCCTGCCCTTATATTGGAGACAGGGGGGGAGGAGGGATGAGGGTTAGGGACAGCTGGACGCCGGCAGAGAGGGAGGGAGAGACGTAGAGGTAAAGACAGTCAGGGAGTCATAGTGGGAAGGTCAGTGGGGGTGTGAGGCGTCCCCAGGGAGACTTACACAGTACAGGTGGTGTTACGGAGCAGCTGCCAGGCCAACACTATGTACGGCCCCCGCAGGAGGAGTGACACTTTGAAACCAGTCCCGCAGCGGACTCAGCCACTCTTGCTCACCGTGATATTTTCATTTCAGATGTATGGCCTGACACCGGGGCTGCGTTAATACAACCTGCCGCACGCCGCCACTCCCATCACTCACTCAGCCTCTTCACCCGCTGACCATGTCACATGTCTCTGTGTCTCAGTCTCTGACTGTGTGGTATTCCTCTCAGCTCTCTCTCTCCTTATCAGGACAAGTGGCTCTCAGTGAGTGACTGACTGACTGTCAGGCCACGGCTCACCATCCGGTGCCGCGCCGTGTGAGGGCGAGGCCCGGAAACCTCTGAGAGCATTACTTCCTGTCATGTCAACAGGAACACCTGACAGCTGGGAGCCTGCTGTATAACCATTAAAATCCACTTAAAACTGCAATAATCTTCTGTAATGTAGCATTTAAATGAATCCGATTTAGACAAACCATCTTAATAAAGGCCTCTGTTGTCAGTTGGTAATTAGCTTAATGCAAGGCACACTATAGTAATGAAACAAGTTGACCTGTGGTCAGGCTGTAAACTTTATCTTCTGTGGCTGGCTGTATTTATTCCTGCTAATTACCCACTGACTAGAGGCAGAGGGAAAAGTGGGATGTATATATCAAACTGAGCACGGCCATTCAGGGTGGATCTAATATCTACAGGATTGTGATGAGCATTGCACAAGTGGTGTAAAATAAAAGTCCATTAGGAGAGATCAGGCTTTGAGACTTAGTACTTGAGGGCTGGCGGTTCAGCCCCTTCTCCCTAGCAAGGCCCCTTGTCATGAGGTTAGCGGTGCTAATGCTGCTGCAGTCCACTGCAGACACTGGCTGGCTGGCTCCTCTTCCACCACCAACCCCGCCTCCCCCTGCATTCGGACGTGAGCAGCACCCAGCGGCTGACTCAGCACTATTCCCTCGCCTGATTGGTTGATCAGAGAAGGAGACAGGAGCGTAACAGGACCCTTTATCCTCTGCTCAGCCACTTCCTCGCTCCCTTACTCTCCCTGAAGATAAAACACGTCTGTCGGATAAAAACGCTTCCTGACCTTGTGCCGCTGCTCGGCTCAGGTGTCGTACTGTGGCTACTGTAGCGTACGGCGGCAAACTTTTTCTTTATCAGTCAGCAGCCCTCTCAGGGTTACTGTGGCCTGTGATGATGGTATCTTTAAAGCTCCGTCCACACTGTAGTTGATAATGTGTAGCAACATTGACATTATCTCCACATAATAATAATCAGCCGGGGCACCTGCTTGACCTTGTGTCCATATTTCATTCAACCTAAAGTGTCTTTCCAGTGGATTTGTTTAAAATGCCATGACCAGATTTGGTTATGGTCCTTAAATGTATCTTGACGGGATCTTTAATGTCGCTATAGGCCATCATTAAGCGTGTCTGCAGCGTTCATACTTTGTGATTATTGCAGTGTTTATCTTGCGCCGCTCTTGATTTTACCTCACAATGATTTAATCCTCAAAGCGGTTTTATTCCTTAACCTTTTAATCTAACGGCAACACCCTTAAGACGATCAATACCTATTTAGATGATATATTTAATTATATACTCTCCTCCTCCCTCACACTCTCTCCCCTCCCTGCCTTTCCTTGTAGACCACCACAACATGTAAACAGGGTTTGACTGTGTTTTTGTAACTCTAATTTAGCTTTTTAAGAAAAGACCAGGCTCTGTATTCTCCATTAAAATAACCTTATTGGACTCTTGGGGACTTTGCCTTTTTTTAGACTTTGCAGAGGTGAAATTCTTCACATTAATGTAAGAAGGATGGCACTGCAAGTGTCCTTAATGAACAACTTTATTCAGTAATTTCACCAAATATATATCCAGAGTCTGCAAGCTGGAACACTGTTCAGAAAACAGACCTCCTCATGGTTTCTGGGTATGAGGCGTCTAACCATCTTTAACTGCCCCTGGGACCTGTCCTTACCACAGTAACACACCATCAATAACTGTAATGAAATTAAAAACAAGCACAGGAAAGATCTCATCTGAGCCAACGTTGCTGTATGCGGTTTTATGTGTTCAGATGTAGCTTAAAAAATTTAATGGAAGTAGTGTCTAAAGATGCTTGGGACAGCCAATATCGGTAATTATCTGCTCATAAACTGACATAAGGATATAAAAAATGCCAGCCGCTAACTCCTGCACTGAAGCTGTCAGTAAACTTCTTGGCAAAGTAGAACAAAGGGCGATAAATGGGAGACAGCTCGGATGGAAAGAAATGAAGGGAAAAGCTTGAGCTTCTCAAGTGAAAGGAGATTGGATTAAGAGAATGAAGGGCACCGCAAAAGTTAAATGAAACAATTTAACATGTGCCGGTTTTTAAAAGAACTCTTTTTAGAATTTATTTCAGACTGAACGATATTTGAGTGGAGAAGACGTCATCTCGTTTTGTCGGGGAATGATGTCATGATCCATATGCAGTGGCTGCCAAACCGCAGCAGACCTGCCTTCCGTCTTCACCTTTCTTTCTCCCTCTCTCTCTACTTATGCAGGCTGATTCCCACTCTGAGCACGCTCCAACGCCCCACCACCACCACCACCACCACCACCTTCCTCCCTCCCTCCTCCACCTCTTACCCTGCTCCCTCCATCCCCTCCCTTAACGAACCACTGCCGCCACTTAGGTATTTTAGCCATGCATTCATTACAGGCCGTAGCAGGGCCACAAAGGCGTGCTTGATATACGCTGTGTCGTGGAACAAAAAATCCAATGCAGTTTAAGTCTGAAAGGAGCTTGGGCGTAAAGATAGCCCCGGCTGACACGCTTTCTATTGTGAAAGAGAGGGACACCCGCTCTTTTTAAGCCTGAAAAGCGCACAGAGAGTGAGAGGCGTCATTACAACTGCTCCGTTTTAACTTGGGACAATGGGGATCGAAGGAGGGCCGAGCTAGTTAGAGCCATCTAGATTAGAATCTGTGGCAGATCAGCGTCTTGGTCGCTTGTGTAAAGATGTATGCGTCAGCATGGGTAAGTGTGATTAAAGTGAGTCAACAAAGCCTTTGGCTTAAAGGCAAAATACCGTTTACTATGGATAGAGATGAAGGAGTCGGATGGAGCCTAAAGTATAGTGTGGACTTTTTATTGATATTCTTACCAACTGTTTGTCAAAGATTAATAACATGGCTATGAAGTTACACATTTACATATAGCTGAACTAAATAACAATAGGTGAAATGACTGTGTGTGAAGTGAAAGGAGTCTCTCGAAGTTCCCCTCAGCTCTACAGAGCTTTTAAGCATCTTTTAGCTAATTGTTTTGGTTTTATGGCCTGAAACTTTAGTGTTTTGGTTCACTCTCACTGCTCTCATTAGCGTCATTTTAGCCACAGCAAACGTGCAAAGTGATAAAGCTCTAAAAAGCCTACCGTGCACTACCTGCCCAGCACCAAACAGGAGGCCAAGTTAGTGGCTAGAAAGTGAGAATTAGCAGCTAAACAGCTAGATATTTCTCTTGAGTTGGTGGAGAGCAAACCAGAGCCAAATGAGAGTGAATATTGGACTTACATTCATCAGGTGGACAAAAACAAGACTCCAAATTATTGATAATGTTGCTCTGTATCTGCTATATATGTAAATAAGCAACTGTTTGCTAATAAGGTCGCCATATCAACTGTGGTCAATGTTGTGTTAACAGCTTGTATGGCAAGTTGAAGTACAGTTTTGAGGTGCTTGTACTTTACTTAAGTATTTCCATTTTGAGCTACTTTATACTTCCACTGTATTCCATGTCAGAGACACATATTGTACATTTTACTTTGCTGCATTTATTTGATAGACTGTACATACAAAAATGTGATGCATCATTACAGATGAAACTAACCAATATAAAGTATTATATAAAGCAGTTAAAATGAGCTCCACCTGCTACAACAGTAAAATGCTAACTTGTAAAGGAGTAGTTTACATTGTGATATTGCTACTTTTACTTAACCACAGTCAAAGATTCTATAATACTTTTTCCACCACTGTGCTTTTCAAACTTTCCAAATGAATAGTTTTAGAAAATTCAACCCATTTTCCATCATCTTCTTTCCTCTTTCTCCTCTGCTCCTTCAGGGACCTTGTGGCCAGGCCAGAACGCCCTGCTGCCCTGCAGCTTTATTGTTCCCATAACAAACCACTAGAGTCCAGGAGTCTCTCTTTTTTCCTGTCTCTTTATCTCTCCATCTCTCCCTGCCACCGCTATGACCTGACCTCATGAAACTTAGAGTAGCCCTCTCAGCTGTGTGTCCGGCCTCAGACTGACCACTGGAGACACATGAGAGGAACTCAGATCCGACAGACATACGACCATAATACAACATGGAAAAGTATTATATTATGTTACACATAACTTCCTGAATAATGCAAGCAATGAGTTGCATTTTTACCACAGATAGCACTGCCTTAATCCATGTTACGCCTATGTTTCATGTTATGCCCTCTGTCTTTCTCCAGTCTTTCTGTTCTATTTCTTCAAGCTGCTATGTGAAGTTAAAGAAATGTAGGAATGGCAGAATGGTTTCTTCATATAGAATAAAAAGTTTTTTGCTACAGGTCATTTTTTTTTCCATTGTTAAAGTTTCAGTGTTGCAGCATGCATGTCATAAGGTGCACTATTAAATTGAAATTGAAACTACTACTGCTAGTATTAGTTATATTACAGTTCTTAACATTCCAAGTATTACTAGCAGTATATATACATGCACCATTACAAAGCAGTGTATGTGCTGCTTTGACGGGAGTAGTCAGTATGGGAAGGAACAAAATGTGACCTCCAGTCAGTCAGAATCATTATACAAATAGCAACTAATACAAACCAAAAAATATATTTTCGTCTTACTTTTATGTATACATTCAGTTTAATAGCATAATGATTTATCAGCCAACTTTAAAAAATGGTTTTGTGCCCATAAACAGATAGCTGCTTAGAGGATAAGTCTGGTGATATTCTATACTTGTCTCATTGTCAAGAAATCCCAGGAAAAGGCCAACACTTGAATAATGAATTTACCCCACTAACAAGTATTATGTGTGTATCCAAAGCCTGATGTATCTTATTCCTCTGTGTCATAGAGCTCCATTGTGTATTAATCTGCAGTTGAAAATAGTCCCCAAAAAATGAACTATTTCCTCCTTTATAAAAACTACAGTGGCCAGCTGTTTTAAGAAATTACTGTGCCTTTTTAAAAAAGGAAACTATATATTCAAGACTTGTTTTTAAAAGTTCACATCTTCAGTAGGAGCCAATGGGCTTGGGGCTGAGTGCCACAGACAGGGTAGGGAAGTCAGAAAGTATTGGGAGACAGACTAACACGTTGTTGGTTATAATATGAAATATAGAATATCACCAGCCTTCTGAAATGACGTGTATGACCTCACTGGCTTGAGATCAAATTCAAAAGGAATTTTCTCCCGTGTGATCCCCTTAAATAATAAAGAAAAGTATAAAAGGTTAGAGGATTGCCCACTCTCATTTTAAAAAGTAAAAATAAAAAAACTTAAAGTCTGCTGTACACAATTACCAGCCTGATTCTGGAGAGTCACTTGGTCACACTGCTGGTACTTTTCAGACCCACCATGAGATTTGATCCATCAAGGTGATGTGCTGATGTCGCTGGATCTGACAGGGAAAAATGTTTTCACTCCATCCGGGGGAATTCTAGACCAGTAGACCATAACTACTACAATAGCCTTAGGCCAACACACAACCCACTCACGCTGTTCACTAAACCTATAGTTTCTACAGTAGCCCTGCTGCTGATACAGCACTACTGCTGCTGTGTAAAGCCCACTGTTACAGATGGTAATCCAGCTATCATATACTGTAATAGTCTCTGTGCAACAAAATGGAAGCAATTATCTCAAAGCACACAACGATCGGTGAAACAGATCACAACGCATAACTCTTTATGGGTTTGGGAGATTTACTTTCGCCGACTGACTCTCTCTCTCTCTCTGCGTAATTCATGTTCTTTATGACCCCACTCACTTTCTCTTTTGTTTCTCTTTTCCTTTGTCTATTGATAATTTGTTCCTTGCCTTTCTTGTTAGCCATGACCCGCCTCCCCCCAACATGTTTTGGAGTTCTAATGTAGCCTTCATGCCACCACGGTTTTCCTCTTTCTTTCACTCCTCTGTCCTTTACCTCTTCTAACTCCAACCTCTATTTCGGTCTCTGTTTTCCTCTTCAATAACACAAGTTCTGAGCAGTGAGGGCGATGACACAGGAATGCTAACTAGCCTTGTCCTGACGCTGCACTCTCCTCCTCTTAGATATATATGTGCACTTACAGGAGGGGCGGCGGGGGCGGTGCTCGCAGCCCATCCCGGCCTGACTCGGTGCTCTGCCAATTGACTGACAAACTCCCTGACTGACTGGTTCATTTTACCAGCTGACAGGTCACTGACTCACTGCTTTTGCTGCCTTGCTGGCTGCTCCACTCATCTTCCTCCTCCATTGTCCTGTATCACTGGCTATAGCAGGCTGGCTTGCTGACTCCCTGACACTCTGCGCTCCTGCATGCTGCTCCCAATTACACTCCTCCGCTGGTAGACCGAAGGGAGAGATGCATGAGGCCCCACACACACAGAAGACATGTTAGTATAGGCAGGTTGATGAAGGCACACAGACGCTTGTTTGTACGCAGAAATCACACACAGCCACATGAAAGCTGGTTCTGCTGGAGTCAAACGCACCTACGCACGCACATCGTGGATGCTCATACACCAGAGCAGCAGGTTTTAGTTACACCTTAAATTATACGTATAATGATAATGTTCCCTTGAATGAAGTCGGCCTTCTTAAAATTTTAGATTATTTCTTTTTCAAAGAGTTCTACTTCCCAAAAATGAATTTTACACATGAAACTAGAGCTCAAACAATTATTCCATCAATAGATAAACAGAAAATTAATCAGTAACTAAGTCATTTTTCAAGCAACAAGACTAAGAGTCCACAGTGGTGCTTTGAGCTAAACATGCTGATGTTTAGCAGGTATAATGTAATGTAATGCGTGTTAGCAAGTGAACAATTGCTAATTAGCACTAAACACAAAGTACAGCTGAGGCTGATGGGAATGTCATTTTGCCAAAGTTTTGGACAAATTAACATTTTGACCCGATGATGGTGCTGGACAAAAAGTTAAGGGGTCACCAAGGCACCAGGGATCATCACTCAGTCGGGTTCATCCTTTGGGGTCCATGAGTGTCTGTCCAAACTTTTGTGCCAATCCACCTAGTAGATGTTGAGATTTTTCACAGGATAAGTTTGACTGGCTGGTGGCACTAGATTAAAAAGTCAGGGGATCACCGAGGTCATTAGAATTCATCCTCTGGGGACCACATGTCTGTGCCAAATGTCATTGCAATCCATCCAATATTATGGAGTATCTAATAGAAATATTTCAGTTTGGACCAAAGTAGTGGACCTACCAACCGACCGACAGACCGACATTGCTAGAGCCATGCCCCTAGCATGGCTACAAAGGAAATGCATTTACTGGACGCTCATACACCAGATCAATAGACACCATTTTATTTAGGCTTATCTAGCACTTGATAAATATGTTTTCCTGAATGTCATCTACCTCTTAAAGACCATGAAATGTTTTTTAAATTAGCTACTTACTATGAGTGATGGTTCCTACATGAGCATAAAATAATCTGTAAAATAAAAACTGTTTGATGAGTTTCGGTTATTTCTGTATTTGTAAGCTGTCGACAGTGGGTTGTTACCTTATGCTGTCAGTCAAATCTGATCAACGCGCAATCACACAGTCCTGATGGAGCAGATTAGCTACATCTTTGACTGTTAAACTTTAACTTTAATTGTTGCTTATTAAGTCATGAATATTTCAGTTTATACAGAAATACTCAACATTTGAAACCAAATTTTCAGGGGCTGTTTTTTTAGTTTTCAGCTCCGCCTGTTCTGCTTCATGAGACTACTTCCCAAAAATGAATCTACAGCACATGAAACCACCTCTCTCACACAGTCTTCATTCTCTATTCTCATAACCAGTAATGGGAATAACAATGTGCCTAGGAGTGCATTATATTCCGAGTTATACCTTATGACATATATCACTGAAACTCTCCTTTATATTTTCCCTGAGATGCCTCTCCTGGCAATATATTTTTGAAATACTGCAGGAGATGGATGCATGTTCTCTGAGGTGGGAGCTGCATTATGAAAGGCACTGGGACAGACACTGTATATTCAATAACCCAAATGTATTTTGAACTAATTAAAAAAGAGCGTTTATTCTGGGGGCGAGTGGTAGTGCACAATATGTGTTGTCATCAGAAGAATCAATTAGAGTGGGTAATGCCTTTTTCTCATTTTTTGGTCAACTGACAATTACTGTGTCGTAAAATTGTAAATGTTATGACCTTATAAAAACAGACAGAGTGTAATTAGAATATTAGGATGACTGTAAACCCTGGCAGTAATTATGAG
The DNA here is from genome assembly GCA_002120245.1 of Maccullochella peelii. NCBI lineage: Eukaryota > Metazoa > Chordata > Actinopteri > Centrarchiformes > Percichthyidae > Maccullochella > Maccullochella peelii. The sequence continues at coordinate 22,395 of LKNJ01001992.1, forward strand.
GGTGTCAATGTAAGGGGAACCTGCATGTGAAAATGTGTGTGTGTGTGTGTGTGTGTGTGTGTGTGTAATCTCCAGCGGGCAGGGGGAAACAGTAGCGGTGGGGACGTAGAGGAGGGGGATGCGGCCCACCACCACCACAGTGCCCTTGTTCCTTTAATTACTTCCCTCTGCTTCACAGCTTCACTGCATAACAATTATCCTGCGTGTTCATTTGAAGGGAGCAGACCCTCTCTCCTCATATCGTACAGTAATGGACAGGCTCCGGTGTCAGCAACATCACTTGATCTACAGAGAACACTACTGGGAGCCATTAAATTAGACTCGGGCTAATACAACTGTCTTTTACCTACCTTTTTTTTCCTGCACCACAAACAATAAACAAGCGCCACAGTTGCCCGTGGCATTGCTCGTTCCAGATGTGAAGTTTTTTCTTTTCCTCCCTGCATTGCATCTTAGGAGCTAAACGTGTTTGGCAAAAAGTAGGAAATAAACTGCAAAGTTAGGTAATAATTTACAAATCCAGCTGGTGTCCCACAACTCGTCTAATCAATTCTGCATTCTTCACCTTTTAGCCATTTGTTTGTGGCTTTGGTGTGTGCTCACTTTTTGTGTCCATGCAAAGGACACACACACGTGCACACACACACACACACACACACACACACACACACATATACCACAGGCGGATGGGAAGGGGTTGGGCCTTCTGCAGTCTATTGGAGTCTAATTCAAGCAGATGTCTGTTTAATTGATCGAAACAAATTACCTCAACATTGACCCCTGTCCCGGCGTAGGGACTGATCGGCTTTTCTGCGTGTGTGTGTGTGTTGAGGGCAGGGTGAAGCTCTTCGGCTCTGACCCACTCACAGAGAATGTATGACTTAATTGCTAAATGATAAATCGTAATTTGGTTTCTGATTATGCTGTGTGTTGTCGTAATCGATTCTCAGTTTCCCTTTGAACTGATGCGCCATCATTCTCACATTAAAACGCTGGGTCAATTAACTAATTGACTTTTAAGGCTCATAATTATGAGTAATTCATTAGGTTTCTGAAGTCATTTATTATCAGGGCCTTATCTTTTTCCTTTCATCTGTTGTTGCTGTCTTTTTCTTTTTTCTTGAGAGTAATTTGTTTTCCATAATTCCAGTGACGCGTCTGCTGTACAGCACATGTTCCATCTCTAATAAGCCCACCACATTTTAACACGGTTCTGTAATGACTGAGTGCATGAGCAGTTTGCCAGTGCAAACTGTGAAATTACACATTTGCCTTGGCTTTAGCCCATCACTGATACCACAAATAAAAGCTGCTTCTACAGTTTGAAAAACAAATCAGTGAGCCACTGCTCTCAGTGCAGATACATTATATCCATGTAATGTGTACATATTAGAAAAAAGAACATAAACAGCTGGATAAATCAATACTGTGGCTGGCATTGCAGGTGTTGATAGTATATATCAGGTGTTGATATATATACAGTATACAGTGTATATGTATATATATTTGTCTATTGTAACTGGCCGAGTGTTTGTGTGTCCATATACACATTTAATTTACATTACACCAGTACATGTGACCGTATCTGTGTGTGTATTTTATGTGTGTGCCTGTTGTTTGAGGAATGACTTTGGAGGGTTCAGATGTACATTCCTCCTGAGATTCACTTTAGAGACATAAACATAGAAGGGAATATAATAGGCTGTGTCTGTGTCCTTGTATCAGGGCGAGACGACACATACATTACCACTCCACCGCATCTGTTTCAACTTCCATTACTCTTTAACCCTATTATATTCCGTGGATTGCTGCTGATGCACACTTACTATAAACATGATTAAAAGAGAAAAAAAATCCTGGCAATAAACTCTGACACTTAATATAAAACTCCTGACTTTACAATCTCATCCCGCCCTACTGCACACGCCTTCTCTCCCTTTCTTTCTTCACGCATAGTGTACAGGTATACAGTGCATTCATACATACTAACAATCAATGATGATCAGAAACTAAAGGCCTCATTTTTAATGATTTCTTCTCCCATTACTACACAACCAGCCACATAAAGCCTCAAAAACCTGATTAAAATTTAATTTATTTCCGTGAACATCATTGCATTTCATGTGTTTGCATTGCAAAACACCACAAATGGCTGCAATACAAACAATATTTAGCAAATTCCTTTTTTATGATTTTATTTTAATTTGTCATCATCACTGTCGTGTTTCTACACTGAACTTCCCATAGCAAACATTTTCGACAGATTAAGTTTTTAGTTTTTTTGCAATTTGCAATTTATTTTGTCTGTTCAGCCATATTAACTTTCGCTGCTGACTGAAAACTACACACTTCGTCTTCTTCTTCTATTTATTTCAAACCCTCCAGAAGTTTAAAACAGGTCTTTTTTTCTGTATGAGGGGAGTACACACAAAAACCATGCCTACGCTAAACTGGTATTTATAAAAACAGATTGTGTGGTGAGAATCGAACCTCACACACACATCAGACCAGCGTTTTTCCAAGGGTGACAGTGACACTGTGTAAGGTGGAAAATAAGGTGAGAGAAAGAATCTGAAAATAAAACATAATTCGTTAAGGTTGTTAGCCAGTTTCACTGATTGTGTAAATTTTTTTGCAGCCTATACAGCAATCTGTAAAATGCCCATCAAAAGCACATTTATAAACTCTCTTTATACATTTTGCTCAATTTTCTTTATATTTTTACTTACATTGCAGGCATTATTTATTCCCTGTGTTTATGATCTTTTCTTTTTACCCTGTATTACATATTTTTCAATATGAGCACTGTAAACAAAATCATTAATTATCTTTCTGACGGTTAATGATGGTGACTGAGATGTGATGACTTAATGATACGGGCGTTATAAACAGCAACAGCAGTACGCAATGGCCGTACATAAGGACAGCTGCTTTGGCGTTATTGTCGATGCAATGCAATCTGTGAAACTGCACTTTTGCCGTTCTTTTCATTGACAACTCTAATGAGTGAATTAAGGGCGTGCCGACGTCTATCTATGGCTAACTGGGGATTCAGTCCTGCGTTAAAACAACACAGGGGGCAGCACTGGTGGGGGTGTGTTGTTTAATGTACCAGTGAGACAATGAAATACGATGCAGATTAATGCGTTTAAAGGCTCATCAGACGCCAAAACATTGCACTGGCAACAGCTATTTGATCTTTCGTCTGGACGATCATGAGGTAAACAGCAGAAAAAGTGCATTTATGTTACAAAGTCATCTACCAGGAATGTGCGCTTGCATGTATTTGATCGGCCAACGCCGAACCTTGCCGGATGACGTCACGTTGCATTGCAGCAAATGCTGAGCCAGGTTCAATATTTGTGTGTGGTTTTGACGGAGCCCCGTGCGTTGGCCCCAGCTCTACGTCGACTGGTCTGAATGCGGCCTAACTGATGGAGTGGAAATGTTTGAGATTTATAAAACAGAGGCATGCATACACATGGTTTTATAAATCTGACAAACAGAATGCACGTGCATGTTTCTGTCTGTTGTGAACCTACAAAGAGTTTTATGCATCTGTGTTTGGAACAGCAAATCATTCATAAACTCAGTAAGGTTCAGTAACTATTGTGCTTTATCTGTAGTTGACAGCTAGTGGTAAATCAAACATTAATTTACACATACATACAGTCAGCTGTACTGTAGATTTTGCATTAAATTCCAAATTTTTTTGGCCGTTACAGTCAATGTAACATGACTGATCTGTATGTAACTACAGCTAATCCCTCACTGGGCCCGTGGATTACTAGCTCTGCCTTTGCCCTTGTGTGGACTCCCAGATGGGGGAACCACTCAACCAGCCAGTCGGTCAGCTGGTAAATCAGCCAGCTTTACCAGCAGGCTACCCAGCCAGCCAGCCAGCCAAGGAGAGCAGGAAGGGAGGGTCAGGGCAGCCCCGAGAAAAAGCCGGAGGTGTCGGGGTGTATGTGTGTGTGTGGATGGATGGCAGTCTAGCGCGGAGCGAGGCAAAGCGGTGCCGCTGGTTTACTTTTAGTGGGGCCCCCCCAGTCGTCCGGCTTTGGCTGTCTCAGCACGGTGCCGCAGTCAGCATTGTTGCATATTTAATGTCCTGATGAGAGCTTCCACCTGCTGACACAGGCAAAGTGACAGAACAATACCCGCCCAGCCCCCTCGCACCCCACCCCCCAACACACACGCACATATACGCACACACACACACCAGCCCTGAACACCATCATCAATCCAGTCTTCCTCTCTCTCTGCCTCTTTCGCCTCGCCTCATCTCACACGCTCACTCGCCACAACTCCCTCCGCTCCGATCCCACTTCAGTCTACGCTGCTCTCTCATTTCCCTTTTGTCACCCCACCCCCGCCCTCACCCTCAGCACTGTGCCCTTCTATCTTTGAATTCTCCCACAATACAACGACCTTTCCCTCTGGTTCTTACAAATCACTGCAATAAATCCCTCCAACATAAAAACACACACACACACCACGCACACTTGCACTTACTCACAAACACGTTTCATGTTTTGAGGGGCTTTATGAATATGTTCCCCCTCTGAAGCGTGCATTTTTTGGACCCTGTTTAGCTCAATGGCCTCTTCCTCTGTGAGTAGACTAAGACTAGAACTGTCTGTTATACTGATGGTTAATTAGCTTTGAAACACTGTCTGGCTGCGTGTATTGTAATGTTAAACAATTCTTCTTGGCACAAAGCAGTTCTTCTCGTTTATGATCCGCTGTTAACATTCTTTTTTTTTTTTTCTTGTAAAATAAGATTGGCAGGAAGTGTAATCCAGCTGCAGATCAGCCCAGCAGCTCCCACACAGGCACAACACCCCGGGGTGCACACCTGATCAGGGCCAAATTACCGCACTGAAACTGGCCCAAATAACACCTAAACAGGGACAGGTAAACCCTAACTAGGTCACATACAGTATTTATATAAAAAGTAGGCCAAAATACATACACTAAAACCTGACACAATTGTTGTACCTGCACCCAAACCACACCTGGATTAGTCATTGTTCCAGCACACATATGCATCCTATATTATACTTAATCAGAGCTAAAGAATTATCACACAGGAGTGATTAAAAAAAAGCTGCACCTATGTGTTCTGCTGGCTCAGCAGGCTGAGACAGATATCATGCAGCCTGACATTGTGGGTTTGACTCAGAACTGTCGTCATAAGTCATTTTCTCAGTCTTGCTTCCCAATTTTCCTGCCACTCTTGCCTCTTTGAGCTTTCTAGTAAACGCCATAAGATATGATCTTTGTCCTACCAGACACTGCTGATTGAGATTTCCAGGTATTGTGAAGGAACACACAAGGCAAGAACTAATGATGTGAAAATGAAAACTTTATATTTTTGACTTCACATTTGTCCACAGATGTTTTGGTGACCAAAATTGTTACATTAAGTATGAAGCGTTCATAATCAGGCCAACAAGTTGAGCCCAGATCCAGACAGTGTGACTACACACAGGCGTCTGAGCCTAGTAATCTGTCAGAGAGTCCTGCAGCCAGTCTCTGCTCCTTCCTCTTTCTGACCATCCTCTCGGACCATGCTATCCATTAGCAAGCATTTAATCACTGCACCATTTACTGGAAACTGCTGTCTGTCTGTGGTGTGTGTATGTGTGTGTGTGCGTGTGTTCATTTTTGTAGCATTAGCAAATTCATGCTAACCAATCCAAAACCCTAAAAAATGACAATAAAAAGAAGTATTCCAAAGAAAGCGAAAGGTGTTCTTGAAATCATCACCATTAGATTATAGGAAATACGTCGGCCTTTCCACAAATAAACTCAAAAGAACAGAGTGAAAGAGATATCCAAAAATCTATTGCGGGCAAGCGGAAACTGCTGACTGGAGTTGCAGCTGCATCTACAGTTTTCTACTGTATGCATCTCTCTGCAGCACCAAAGCTGACTGGACTCAACTGGGCCACATCAGGGCTGAAAAAGTACGCATACACACACTGCACATGTACATGGGCCGGGCATATAGAATACCTGGGACTATTATGTGGTAATAAAGCACATAGAACATCTTTTCTCCAATGAGTTTCCATATGATAGATTCAGTTTGCGGACCCCGTCAAGTCTGCGTTTAAATGTTTGGGTTTTGTTTCAGATGCGGCGCTGTAATTTTTCCCAACCTGGGATACATACTTCTTTACATTCCATAGTTGCTCTTGTTCATATGGGCATATAAAGAAGTATGTCCCCCAAGCAGGCCACTGTCCTTGGTGGCGCATCAGCCCCCCCCCGCCCGCCCTCCATCCCAGCTTCTCCTCCTCCTCCCCCTGACACACGCCCACTAAACGGGAAAGAAAAAATGTTGAATCAGGATCCACGCAGACCACTGAATGCACATTACACCCCTCTGATCACCGGCACCAGCTTCAGGGTCCCTCCGGACATCAGTGACTAAGACAGAAGATTCAGAACACACAAATGAACAAACACTAAGGAATAAAAAAAAACACAAGTTCATACAAATGTACACTAAAACCGCAGTTATTATGCTTTAACAACTTTTCTCACTGCTTTAAAAATGACCCGGCTTGTTCCTCTGAACTGTCACGCTGTCCTTGGCCAAAGCTTGTTACACCATTAAGAAGAAACAGAACTAACCATTTAAAACTGGATTTTTAAAAATTCCTTCACGTCACATCACATCACAGAATGACGCGAGATCCCACGAACTAATTTACAACCAAAAACATCAAAAACACCAACAAATGTCAGCAAGAAAAAAAACGTCACTTTTAAAAGTCGTATTTCACTCTATTAAAAATATTTTTTTCCCCCTGAAATAACACAGTTTTTAAAAAGCTGCAATACTACAGCATAAGCTCTGCTTAGACATACTGTACATTGTGAAGCACACACACACACACACACAGACACGCGGCACGCGATTCACCTTGAGTGTCACGCTTAGAGGTTCAGCTGCAGCGGTGGAGTGAGAGGGGTGAGGTGGGGAGGTGGGGGTGGGGTGGGCTAGTGGAGGGAAATGAGGGAGATGTTGCACTTACCTAGAGGCAGATGTTGAATAGAAATCTCCCCTCCCTCCCTGCCTCCCTGCTTCAGCTGGGCCGATGCGCCAAAGAGAGAAGCAATAAAGCGAGAGCAGAGAAGAAAGGGAGACTGGGAAGAAGAAGTGCTTCGTTCTCTCTTCTTCTCTCTCTGTGTCCCAGGTGCTGCCTCTGCAGTCTCTCTCTCTCTCACTTTCTCTCTCTCTCTCTCTCTGTTTAGCCACACACACTCTCTCCCTCTAACATCCTCGCTCTGATCCTCTCTCTCCCTCTCCTCATCTTAATCTCTTCCTCTTCCTCACACTGAAAACTTTTAGTCCGGCGCACAGCCACTCGTCCCGCCGGTCCTCCGCCGCGGAGAGCAATTCCTCTTTTTTCCCCCCTCTCTCTCCCCCTCTGTGCCATTCATCTCTTCCCCCTCTCTCGCACACTCACTGTCCCATGCAGTCTATAGGCTACCATGCTATGCAGTCTCCCCTAGGTTGCCCACTCCCCTCTATATAACATGTGCTCTCATTGTCTTTCTCTCTCTCTCTCTCTCTCTTTTCTCTCCTGCTCACACACTCCACACCGCACACTTGCTCTCCCGCCTACCTCTCTTTCAGTCAAACTACAGTAGCGTTACAGTCCCATGCTGAGCAGACGGTGGTGGTGATGAGGTTGAATGGCGTATGTGGCGTGGCACATGGACAGGTTTATGGTGAAAAGCAGCCAGAGCAGACTAACAGAATGTCAATATATGTGTGTGAATGTGTGTGTGCGTGTGTGTGACCTACTGTGCACATCTGCCAATCTGTAAATGTATGTCAGCATGCATAGTGTGTGTGTGTGTGTGTGTGTGTGTGTGTGTGTGTGTTTATATGTGTGTGTTCAATTGCCCTTGTTGCTTGAGTGAACCCCATACACCTGAGACCCCCTCCCCCATCCCCTTAGCCTCACTCCCTGATCCACAAGCAACCCCCCGCACACACACACACACACACACACACACACACACACACACACACACACACACTGACACACACCTCTCCACCATCCTCTGCTATCTCCCCTCCTCCCCACTCCCTGTCCTCACAGAGATCAATACCAACACACACACACACACACACACACACACACACACACACACACACACACACACTGACACACACCTCTCCACCATCCTCTGCTATCTCCCCTCCTCCCCCCTCCCTGTCCTCACAGAGATCAATACCAATTTATAGGCAAATGCACAAAGGCTGAGTCGCGCTTTTAATGAATTGAACCATTGCTAACGTCAGGCATCTAATGAAGGCTCTGAGAGAGGCGTTAAGAAAAGCTATGGTGGGGGCAGCAGGAAGCACATAAGGGTTTTTGGGCGCACGTGTGTGTGTGTGTGTGTGTGTGTGTGTGTGTGTGTGTGTGTGTGTGTGTGTGTGTGTGTTTGAATTACGGGTGAACAGCTGTTTCTGTGTCGCAATCTTCCAACTGGTCTTTCTCTTATATATTTGATACCACTAATTTGATACCAGTTATGATATAGATGATAAACTGAGGGTAAGAAGAAAAAAGACGGGGGCAGAACCCCCAGCATGCACTGCTCCTAGAAGCACCGGCACTGCCAAACTGCACGATCAGGAAGTCTTTCTTTTGTCTTTGGCTGTCAACCTTTCACCTTGAATGACAATTACAGCTAATCATCTCCATGAAAGCGCATATCGAGGCTGGACTGTTGACACAGCACAATACTCTCCCCACAACTATTTATACTATTCTATTTTCTTACATGCACGGAACAAAAGATACATTTTTCTATATGAGTGTGCCTCCACAGTGAAGTGGAAAATGGATGTTTTGTAAAAGCAGCTCTGTGAATATTTTTCCACTTGTGTTTGTGCATATCCACTTAAGTCCACTGCACAGGCACTGTATATTGCCTTTGCATGCTACATGATTTGACTCTTGTGTCTTGTCCTGCACTCTGAACACACAAATTGCAACTGTTTCTGCAAAAAAAAAAGTGAATATGTCATATGCTGTAGCCCCCCAATAGCCCCTTTGTGTGTTCCTACCACTGTGTAACCAGTGCCATGGGGGCTGTGCACATCAGCCCTGCCCGCCCAGTAATTAAACTAAAAGTCTCTTCCATAAATCACACTCGTCCTCTCCTCTCTCTCATTCCTCCCCTCTTTTCTCTCCCAGCGATGGAACGAAGGTTTTGTAAATCACCAGCCGGGGCTGGTAAACGAGGGGGCTTTGCACACGTGCACGCTTGCGAACACACAGACGCACTCCAGCCTAGCACTGGACGTAGACACATTACGAAGAATTAAGTTGCCTATCCACTCTGGCCTCTACGCCACCACCGTCCCAATATTCCAGGCAAGAATTACAATTCTCCAGGGAGAAATAGCTAACTGCTGTAGATTGCAAGATAAGGGCAGTGTGTAATATGCACCCGCATTGCACTGTGATACACAGCTTGGCAGGAAGTGGATGGAATTTGCCAACATCTGGCATGACTTCTGTAATCCTTACAATAGGGTGCAGTATCGAAAGGCATTTGTCATCCCAATAAACCAGTCAGAAACAGATAACAATATAAATCCTCCTCCTCCTCCTCCTCTTCTTATAAGCTTTGTTCCTTTATGTATACTCTCAACATTCATAGCTGCTGCAGTTAAGCCAACACCATATAAAGCCAAGTTTCACACCCAGTGGGAGATTGCTTGCTAGACAGAAAGGCAGATAGATTCCCTTCAAACAGCTGCGTGTCTACTATAACTGCTACAACCGCGCAGACTGTCTTCTATAGGGCCGGGCTGGGACACCCGACACCTCGTCCCCTCCAGCAATTTACCCTGAAGCTGTCAGAGCTCCGGACGCTTGACAGACAGCTGACCGCTGATCTGCCTGGTATCTGCTAACTGGGTAAAACCAGCCTGGGCAGCAAGAGAGAGACAGAGGGATGGGAGCATATGCAGAACACTTTTAGAACCTTGCTTCTACTTTAAACCTCTCTCTTGCTCTCTCAGGAGAGTGACACGTGTGTGTCCCGTCTATAGATAGAGCTGAGGTCTCGATGGGATGGCCGCACCGACACTGAGCTTAACACTGGGGCACATTAGAACATACTCATGTGGTGCTTCTACAGATAAACTTCACCTGTCCTGCAGGCAAATATAGTACACTGAGAGAACACCATGCATTTCTACACCATGTTCTGCTGCTGCCATGTGGAAAGAGTTTTATATTTCGTGGCCCATATAAAGCCTCAAATGCAAAAAAACATAAAACTGATTCTGAAAAAACAAATGCTGTGACTCTGAAGCGAAGAATGTGAATGGAAAGAGATATGTCACGTGGGCGTTAATGTCAAATGACGACCGTACGTGTGTGTCATGTATATGTTCATACATAAATTCAAATAAATGTAGCCTACACATGAAAATGGGCAACAACCTAAGTTTGTTACCTTTATTTGACAACTTACTGCACTTACTCTCAAGCACTGTGTAAATTGATACGTCATATATAACCTTTATTTAATTATGTAGTCTCATTCTCATTCATAAAAAGAGATATTGCGTAGTTTGCCATCAGCTACTTAACATTTCATTCTAAATGCTTTCCACTGAATATCAGTATGGCTGAACTAGCTGATTAGAAAACACTCTAGAGTGGAACACCTCAGAGATAACCCCATGACCTTTTAACCCCATGCGAATGTGTGGAGATAGTTGTTTGCCGTCACGTGAATCAAAAGCTCTGCTACAACAGTTCTAACAAGGAGTGGAGTGATAAATAAATAAGAAGCCTCTTTCCAGCTGCCTAACTCACAATCTGTCTGTTTTTCCAGAAGAGCAGCTGAGGAAAAAACTGTAGTGTGTGTGTGAAGGTGGCTGGGACAAAGCACACTGACACACACACAGAAACACACATTCACAAATATATGCAGTGAGTAAGCACACTCAGAAGCATATATTTTACAAATATCTAAACACACACAGAGACACTTTCTCACCTACCGTAGTAAAGATGATCCAGATAGGGATGGTGGCCCATGCGGAGTGAATTGGTAGCTGCAGGCGGAGTCTCTCCTCCCTGGGAGCTGAATCAGCGATGGAGAGTTTAAGGTTGCGGAGAGGAGCAGAGGAGAAGAGGGGGAGGAGGAGGAGGAGTGAAAAGAGAGGAGAGGAGGGAAAAGAAGAGGGTCGCAGGACTTGCCTTGCCTCTCTCTCTTGCTGGATGGGGTAAAAAAGGAGGAGGGGAAAAACAGGCAGACCAAGAAAGAACAAGAAAACATGGGACCCCGTGCAGGTGGAAAAGAGAGCAAAAATAGTGGCCAATAAAAAAAAAGCACAGAGGTTTGTGTAAGAGGATTCGATTTGAAGTGATGACTGGGCAGTCAAATGCGTCAGCCGGCAGCTGCCCGTCTCTCCGTACCACACCAGGCCATGTAAAGTTAGAAGGAAGACAGCTGATCAGACTGCCAGAGAAGGAGATGGAGCGAGATAGTGAGTGCTGACAGAGCTGAAGGACAAATCGGGAAGAGGGACAGAGGGAGGGAGGGGTCGAGAGAATGAAAGAGTGAGTAAAGAGAGACAGTGGGTGAGGAGAACAAGAAAGATAATGTAGATTAAATAATAAAATCAAATAGGGGGAATGAAGGAAGAGTGGGAAGGAAGAGGAGGAAAGGCAAGAAAATTAAAGACAGACATAAAAAAGGAGGTTAGGGAAGAAGATGAGATATATGGACGAATGAAAAGAAGGAAAAGAAAAAACAGAAGGAAGGGACAGGTGACGGAAGCAAGGAAGGAAAGGAAAAAGCATGGTGGGAGGTAAAGAAGGGAGGTGCAAAGTTTGGATAGATAAAAGGCAGGGAAAAAAGAAAACAAAACGGAAAGAAAAGCAGGTAAGAAGGAGCAGTAGAATGGGGAGCTTTTAAGAGTAAAATCAATTATCTCTTACTCTTTCCTGCCTTTCTTGTCCTTTTGCTCCCATATTCCACTCAGATCACTTTCCCGATATGTCGTCCCGCAGTCGGTGAAAACATTTCCTCCAAAGTAAAGAGATGAAAGAAAGACTACAAAAAACTTAGCAATCAGAAATCAAGTTGTTAGCGTGAAAAAAAAAGGTTCTGGTATAAAAGGTCAACTGATACCGCTCACAGGCAGTGTTTGTGCATTGGTTTTTGTTTTTTCAATTCTTTCAACGGAAATCGACGAAAGCAAGTTAGAATGAGAACACTGTGAGGGGGGGAGCAAGCGAGAGGTTCAGCGTGATCAGAGGAAACCCCCATCGTCCCAGGGTTTTTATACCAAGGTAAGAACCAGAGACGCGCACCCCTCCACCAGCCCGCCCTCACAGCCATGCTCCACGGCCTTATTTAGTGAAGCGTGGCAAAAAATAGCCTCCCAAGTGCTGCTGGGGGGTGTCTGGGTAAAAGTGGGTGGATGGGAGAGTGGGAGGGACAGGGCAGGAAAGACTGGGAGGTGAGGCAAGTGGGTGTCAGGGAAGGTTGGGGGTGGGGGTGGTGATGGTGATGCGTCTATTATTTTCCAGTTGTCACAGTTTGGTGTGTTACGTTACGTCCTATAGCCTCCTCTGCTCAGGATACTTAATCTACTGTACTTACAGTCTATCTGCACCGTGCCTCTCCTCACCCACCTTGCTTTTCCTGGGCTCAGCTCTTTAACAACAGTCCTAGATTAGTCTTTCTGATGCATATTTCGGGTCTGTAAATGACAGATTTGTTCCATATCAACTAGTCCTTGTGCCTAAAATGTCCCTCCATATTTTTACAATGCAGATTTTGGACTGTACGACAAAAAACTTCTCAGCAACAAAGTAGACAGAATCAAATAGGCCTGAAGGGGCTTGCAGCACTTAGCCAAGAGCATACAATGTCACAGTGTCATTCTGTTGGACAGTATCTCAACAACCATTGTGTTGCTTGCCATGGAATTGCGAACAGACATTCAGGGTCCCCAGAGAATGAAACCTAATGACTTTAGTGGTCACCTGACCTTTTCTCTAGTGCCACCTTGAGGTTGACATTTGTGCTTCTTAGTGAAACATCTCAACATCTATTAGATGGATTGTCGTGAAATTTGGTACAGACATTCATGTCCTCCTCAGGATGAATTGTATTGTTTGATCAAAAGTATTTAGTTTAGTAATATTTTAGTTTAGGACTATATATCTGCAGTAGCCTGCTAATTAGCAAATGTTAGCATACTAATACACAAGCTGGTAAACATGATAAACGTTATTCCTGCTAAAAATCTGCATGTTAGCATTGTCATTGTGAATCAATGTTAGTATGCTAGCTCAAACCATTTAGTTCAAAGCACCACTGTACAGCCTCACAGAGGCGCTACTGTGGCTCTAGACTCTTAGCCTTGTTAAAGTATATACCTTTATTTATTTAGTAAAGGAAAAACAGCTTTCCATCTCATAAGCATAAGGGTGTAATGTCAGAAAGGCATGCAACAAACTGAACTTGCACAATGACTTTCACTTGGTTATCACACCTTTCACCCCATCACTGGCCTAGTGCTCTCCTTAATTGCTAGGGTGCTTGGAAGCCTGTTAAAGGAGCAGTTCAACATGTCCACCACTTTCATATCTATCCGTTGAATATGAAGCTGAAGCAAGGAGACGGTTAGCTTAGCTTAGCGCAAAGACTGGAAAGTAGGATGGAAAGACTGGAAGCAGCTAGCCTGGCTCTGTCCGTATGTAAAGAAAGAGACCCTAACAGCCCCTCTAAACTAATTAATATGTTCTGTTTGTTTAATTCATGCAAAAACCGGCGTGACACGTTCTGGTTCGATGGGGTGTTATGTGCCAGACCATTTCTTGGTCGGGCGCAGCGGAGACTCCACAAAGTCACTGCACCTGGCCCAGAAATAGTCCGACACATAATCCCCAGTAAAACCATCTTGTGGATCCACCTTCACATTTAAAGGACATGAGAGTGGTATTGATCTTCTCATCTAACTCACGGCCAAGAAGCAAATAAGCTTTTGGTGTAGAACTGTGTAATAGTGCCTAAAAATATGCAGCACATTTTTCTCTGATTGCAGTTGCATTGCTGGTATTCACAGACAATTATCAGTTCATAATTGCAGTTCCCTAGTTGGGTTCAGTGTACCATTATTAATAGTTTTTAACTGTTGTATTTTGTGATATTTTGTAGATGAAAATGTATAATGTGTTTCATGATCATGTGGACGTCCATGTTTTTAATGCATGTGACTGAATGAAATTTGAAAATTAAATTTAACTAGTACCTGTGTAACTCCAACTTCTCCAAAGTCATGCCCTTCAAAGTCTACAAGTTTTTTAAACTGGCACTATAGTTAAAGCCTCCTTAAGCCTGAGCACCCCCCAGGTTCCTCCCCTGCCGCTGCCCCCTGCCGAATCTCCCTGCTGTATTTTTAGCCCTGCCAAATAAAGACGTGCAACCCTTCCACCGCCAAACACCTGCCCCAAACCTCCACACACACACCCTCCCCAATCTGACTCTCTACCAGTTGTATTCCCTGCACCCTGCCCCAATCCTCAGTGCCTGGGAGCCTGAATCACATTTGGTGACACCATGGTGGTGCTATGTATGTGTGGACAGCATGATGGAAAGAGAGAGAGAGAGAGAGAGAGAGAGAGAGAGAGAGAGAAGGGACCCTCATACAGACAGCAGGGCAGAATGTGTTCAGTTTGTGTGTGTCTCTGAGCTGATGAAGAGTCTCAGGTGAGGCGCATGTATCTGTGGAGGAAACGGCAGAGAGACACAGCGAGATGGAGAGAGAGAGGACCCGGGAATTGAGAGGACAGGAGGAAGGGAGGAGAGTTGGGAAAAGAAAGGATATTGATTTCCACCTTAAAGAGGCAATCTCCACTTCTCAGGAGCTCCAGGGACTAAGCATGTGTCTGCGCGCATGTGTGTGTGTGATCTGTCCTGGGATCACAGCAGAGACTGGAGACACCAGTGCAGACATCAAGCACACACACACACACACACAGTTATGGAATGTTAATGAAGTTCAAAAAAGTAAAGCGAGCAGAGCACAAGAGAAAATAACACCTTTAAACTATTCACTTCTCTGCTCTGGCCCCTTCACAGGCGTCCCCGTACTCCAATTAGTCCTGTTACCCATAATCTTTTCATTTTTTCCATTTCTTTTATCTCCATCCTTTTATTCCTGTATTTTTTCGTCTCACACCTTCTTTTCAGCTGCTTTTTGCTTCTTTGCTTACACCAAAGATTTACGGAAACTTCTCAGTGACAAATGCTCAATTTCAAACATCAGAGGCACATTTTAGTGTAGATAAAAGTAAAAAAGAATATGGAGTGAAATTAGCGTAAATAGTAGTTTCATTCATAGATTTACAAATGTGTATGAAAATTTGTGAATAAGTGATGCCGTTCACAACTTGAATGTAAAACTATTTTACAAAGAAATAGAACTTAAATGTCAGTATTCAACAGTATTTCCAACTTCATGTGCATTAATCTAATAACATTTGCTTTTGAAATGCTTCCTGTGCATATACATGTCTAAAACATTTTGTTGTAGATCGAATGTTTATGCACGAATCACCTGACACATGTGGATTGGGTTACATTTGTGTGTGGAGTTTTGAGATTTGCCGGCCTCTCAGTGCATTCACGTGGAAACACACTCCAAAACAGTAGCCCATCAGATAATATTTAACGCCAAGTCGGTATGTTTCAACAGGAATATAATAGTTTCATGTGGCTTTAACTTTGGCAAATTCACCTTCACTGACTGTACTGCTTATGTTCCAGACATAAAAAGGCTTAATGGAAGATAACAAATTAAAACACAATCTGTTTTGCCTTTTGACATTACATGATAGCTATGTGGTTTTTCATGCTGGAACTTGTCTTTTTGACACACAAACTTCTTTCATAAGTAAAAAGCTAGGTAGCTATATTTAGCTGTAGGGGTGGGCGAAATGGCCAAAATCTTCTATCACAGTATATGTAATTTTATACCTTGGAACACGATACAGTAATTGTTCTGTGAATTCAATTAAGAAATGGTTTAAAATAACCATACCGTACTTCATGCTCTGCGTTTACAATTTCACTCTCCTCCTCCTCCATGTTTTCTTGTTACTCTCTTCTTCAGCGGTTGGCGAACCAGCTTAGAGGTGCATTACCGCCACCAACTGTCGCTCTCACGTCACCTGAGAACGTGGTGAGCAGTCCTGCTGCCCAAAGCACGTTACCTTGCGAGGCAGCTAACATTGCATGATCTTGTGATCTCCAGAGAATCCAGCCCTGATTTGCCACATAGCCTGCCTCGAATATAAATCAGAGACACTAAGGGATAGCTCCTGCGGTGGAAACAGTATAGCCAAATCTCTACTGGTGGACACATTTCTACCGTCGCACGGTATATCCCATCATATCGCCACGACAACACCTAGCTAGTTGTTCTGCTTGATAGTGATGCTTTACCAGCCTCTCCACACAAAAAACAAAATTCTGTTAGGTGATTGGTGCAACAATGTGTAAATAAATGCAATATTTCACAAATATTTATGTGCATATGTTATTAGTGATGTTATTAAAATGTTACTGTAATTGTATTACCATTAATGAACGTGACGTTTGAAATACATACAAATATTTTTCTTTTGCAGATCATGAAACATGCATTTACCACTATTGCTGACACTATTTTCTCTCCACAAAGAGACGCAAACAGCGATACAATCGTGCAAAAACGTATAAAATGTATAACAAGATATCTTATTTTGTAGGGGCTTTTCCTGTAATCTGCGAGGTGAAGTGCTTCTCTATTGTGAAGTATTTGTCTTTTTGTAAGTGTTGAGATTACATCTTTAATTTCTGAATCCACAAACGCTCTGTGAGTGAAGTGTTTGCCTACTGTGTGTGTGTTTTTAATTTATGCTTGAATGTGTGTGTGTGTGTGTGTGTGTGTGTATGTAAGCCTTCCAGCTCCATTCCTGACTCTTTGCAGTCATACCTGCAGTGCTGCATGTGCATGTGTGCTGATCTGTGCATTTGTGAATCCCACAGTGTTGTCAACGGGCACTTTAGAGTCTGTACACTCTGATCCGGCTTGGCGAGCAGACAGAATAATAAGGTTGTGTTGTAGGACAAAAAAACAATAAGCTCCTTCAGACTCCGTCTCCCTGTGACGAGGCAGTCCCATCAGAGACAAACTGCAACCACCAAGAACAAACACCAAAATATTTCCTTGTTTTTTTCCCGTCCTGTTCCCCCCCCATGATGCAGTTAAAGTTCCCGGGGGACCATTACTTTAGCTGGCGTGTGAAATGGCCTAGGAGATGAATGCTTTTTCTGCATTACCTGGTGGCAGGGGAGAAGCAATGGATACAGTGTACAGATCCCGCAGACACTTTTTAATCTGGGAGAGAGGGCTCTCTGATCCAAGCCAGAGGCGAGATTGAAAAAAGTAAATGTGAAAAGAGAGGGGAGGGGCCAGAAGGGAAAGACGAGGAAGCAACAAAAAGACAGAAAGAAGGAGGGGTGACAGAAAGAGTAAGATGTGTGATTGTATTTTTAATTAGTACCACTGGAGAGGAAAGTTAAATATATGACTTTGGGTAATGCTTTACCACAGGAGAGGTTTTCAATCTAATGAAAAGACCGCCTGGATCAGCCGCCTGTCCCTGAGCACCTCATGAACAAGGGGACGAAACTGTGGATGAGGGGCCACTGCCCATAATAAGCTCCCAGTTCGTGTCCACGCTGAGGAGCCGGAGCCAGAGGAAGCAGATGCTCTCAGAGGTCAATGAGCAACTCAATTGGTTAAGTAGCAAAATGCAAATAAAATACCAAACAGACTCATGGATCCAGCACATGTTGTCCTTTGTAGCCATTGTGCAGCAGCCAATGACTTTGTGTATTTTAAGCCTTGAGGTAAATTAAAATCTTTTGTCTAGTGAAGGAAAAAAATATGACCCTTCAAAAGTGATGTCCCTTTTCAAGCTTTCAAGCCACTGAGGGTGCAGGCCAGAGTGTCTAATTAATATTCAGTGCTAGGTGATGCAGCATCAGCATCCTTGATCTGTAGCTGTAGCTGACAGGCGAAGTTATAGACACAGTTTCAACTTTTTTGTTGAAATGGTCAAATTTGCTCAAATGACACCACGCGAAAATGTGCTCTGCTGTCTGTCTGAACGTGCCTTGAAAGGGCCGGTCTTTACGTTTTTTGGTAAATTTTCCAACCGTTCAAACTGCTGCAGCTAATTGACTAACTAGCTTTTACGTTAAGATTATGTTGGCGAGTGCACTGTGGGTGTTGCAGCTGCATCCTGTGACAGAACATCTACCTAACATTAGCTGTGGTACTTTGTCAGTGGCACTGTTTGTCAGAAACTTTATTTTATGCAAATGAAGTTAAAAAATAAGTCTTGCGAATGACTTTAGACATACTATATTGTACTACTAGATGTTCTTCTCCTCTAAACCTAAAAATATATTTTTTTAAATCTTTGGGGTACAGAGGACATCAGACTTTACTGCTGTAGCAACAAATCTATTTTAATTAATTTTGACTTGAAACAAATCAATCGCCTATTATATCACCTCAACAAATTGGTCACAGAGAGACAAATATGAAAGCTTTGCTGCTCTGAGATACAGTACTGTTTGACACCCATGAGAGAGTCAAGTTCCACAAATGTGTCATGTAATTAGAAATATTTTCTGTGAAACCCTAAACCCTAAAAAGATCAGATAGTTTTCAACTCAAGAAACCAATACAGAGACTGCATGGGAGAAAACTGTTTTTTTATTATTTGTACCAATTTTTAGTAAATATCCAAAGTAAGTCTACAGATTGATTACAGAGGAGAGACGATATCAAATAGAAAAAGGAATCAGATCTGAAAAACGAAATTCCCTCTATTCCCTTTGCTTCTATAGATTTGCACTGTGTAGTACCACCACTTATGTGATCCAGAGGTTTTATGTCTGATACATTATATGGAATGCCCCCCATCTGTTCCCATATCAGTTTTATGTTTATGGGTCTCTTTGATGAACCTGCTATAAAAGTTCAGTGAATCTGTCATTAGGCTGAGGGCTTGGTGAGCTGCGAATGGACAATACAGACTGTCGCTGCCGTCAAGTTAAATGCTAATAAGTCTAAAGTGCTATTCACAGGGGACTGGTACCTTATAGCAGCCTGGAGTCTGTGTTTAAGAGGTCTACACAGGATGGAAAACGTACCTGAATCAGATGTGCATAGATTTTTAAAAAAGAGTCAGATCTGATCCAAACTGAACTAAGGATCTTAGACCAGATCCACAATGTGGCTGACCGAAAAACACCAAAGAAAGAACACCCACATTGGTGCATGGTGGACATGGTCAGAGGTCATAGAGAGTCTGCTCAGATTCATGATTTATTGACACACAGATTGCAACACATTGCAACACAATAGAACCACACCTGACTGGATTAGACTGAATATAATGTGGACCCAGTCCGACTTCCAAGTCTTAGTTAGTAGGAACTGAGTGGGATGTGGGACGTGTGAAAAAAGCTCCTAACACCTCACATAAAGTGATTTTGACTTGTCTGCAGAAACATTGCAAAACACATAACCAGTAATATAATAATATCATTTTCAGTCAGTGGTTGTAATGTGTTGACGGTGCTGCCAACCTGTAGGAGTCACGGCAAGGACATGAACCCTCACCGGCTTCCCACCCACAAACGCTGCCAGTTTTGTTCACTGGAAGGCACGACCACGCCAGATACTGATAATCAAACCTGTGCCCCACCACTTTAATGTATTAACTGAAAAGGATATCGTAGTGTGTTATACCGGTAATATTATCCTCAGCACTTGAAATTACTGTGTTACTGTATTGTATTGTTTTTTATTGTGGCATCTCAACAAACTTTGTATGTAGCTGTCTTAGCATCTAATCAGAAATGTCCATTATGTAAAGAAACTGTACAGAAACAATACACTTGTCCAATATTTGTAATGATATTGCTTATACTAGCTGTGTTTACATGGACCCTAATATTCCACTAATAATGGGAATAATAGCCCAATCAGGATAAAAAAGCCTCGTAACCAACTCAAGACTGACGCAATAGGAAGGAATTTTCAGTCGGGTTGAGAGGGGTGGTGTAAACCTTTGATAATCCGTTCAATATGAAAATATTAGCACCTAATAACCATGTAAACTCTTAATCCGATCATTTCTCTCCGGTCGAAGTAAATATATTCTCTCTGCGCATGTTGGCCCCACGTGGGGCATGGCGGCAGTAAAACGAAACTGCTCTGTGGCTGATACAACTTAAAAGATATGATTGTTGAACACCTCGGTGAAAAAATGAACAAAGCCGAAAAAAATCTCCTTCTGTTAAATTTCCAGCAGATTAGAAAGAATCACTTTATTTAGCGTCCATGTAAACAGTTAAGTTGGAATCTCTAATCAGAATGATTTAAATCAGGTTGAATAAATATTGTCCAAGCAACCGTAGCTACTCACACTCTTTACTTATACTTAAGTAAAGCATCTGTATTGTTCTTCTGCCACTGATAAATTCAGATGATGGCACACAGTGTAACTAAGTTCCTGCACATGTACAGAATATGACTCACTCCCACTCCACCTCACCCCCTCCCTGCAATTTACAAATAACACTTCAATTTCCTGCAGGTGACATCACTTTAGAGTGTATCAAATGCAGCGCAAGTAGCTGAAATAAACCATTCAGAATCATTCATAAGCCCGTTTCTGTCCTCTTGTGCTGTTCCCCTGCTGTATGATTTAGTGGCGGCAGGATTTGGCCAATCTCTGTGGCACAGGCTGAGTTATGGGCCGCAGACAGCCCTAGTGTAGTGTGTCGGCTGCAAATCGATGAACACATCTAAATATAAACTTGTCTCATGTAACGCTGACAAAATCATCCCCATTTTATTTTTCAATAAAAATCCAGCCATCGGATGATAGCGCGTGTGTGTGTGTGTGCATGCGTGTGTGTGTGTGTGTATGAGAGAGAGACTGTTGAGGAGACAATGAGTGCTCATGATGTTACTGCACTGCTGGGTTTTGACTGAGCCATCACTCAAAGGTAGAGATAAAGGGAATCTCCCTCCCTACACACACACGCACACACACACACACACAAGAAACATGGTTTGACCAGTTGAGGGCAGAGTAAGGTGAGAGTAAATTCTGATAGAAGACAGAAGAAGAAAGGAAGGAGGTCCATGGCTTTGGGCCAGACGGTTTTGTCGACATGGACTTCTTCCTTAGGCTGAGAATAGCATTGACTTGCCCTTTGTTTCACACAGATATATAACTGTCAATGGCAAGGTCATGTGACACTTTCACAAACTCTTTCTCTCTCTCTTCTTTGTTCCAGCCTGACCCATCCTCACTTGGTCTCAGTTATGGCGTTGCATTTCAGCAAGACAACAACGTAAGAACAATGTTAAATCAAGGCAGGTTTCAATTATCCTTATTGTCAGCGAAAGCGTGCCTTGTCTCGCCACTGTTCTCCACCATGCTAATGCACCACCAGTCGGTGGGCCGGACGGGGGCCGGAGGAGGGGGGGCCCTCAGAGGGGACTTGGGGAACAAGCCGGTGACACATTGATGGATCTCAGTCCTGATTCGCATAATCATTCTCCTGGCCACTCGAGGACAGACAGACAGAGAGGAAGAGAGACAGAGGCGAGGAGGCTGAGACAAAGAGAAAGACAAAGTGGGAAAATAGAGAAGGGGGGAAAGAGGGAATTAGAGAATGAACTGTAAAAAGGGAGAACCAGAATGCCAAGCGGCTCATTATTCAGAGGGAGGGAAAAGAGCAGAGAGAGCTGAACGATGCAAAGCACTCGGATGGAGAAACTGGGAGAGGGGTGAGTGGGAGGGAGGGAGAGATGGTGAAGAAGGCGAGAGAGGATGGAGTCAGAGGGTGGGGGTGGAGGGGTGTAAAGGAGGGCCGAGGGAGCTGAGCATGTCGAGGTCTGGGAGAGATCAGGGCTGCAGCTGTGACTCGCGATAGCGGTGTATGTGTTAACAGGCTACCTCGCTCCCCTCGTACATCTGTTCATTCATTCCCCTTCGCTCGGAGCCGGGGCGCCGCCAGGTGATCATTTTCTCTGTGAATTAGGACTCCCGGCAGAGTACAGTCCATTAGGGCGGATCGCTGTGTATCAGTGTCTCTCGCAACCAATTGAGCATGAGAAAGCAAGCACACACAAGTAGCGGCTGTCGCCAAGAGCCGGCACAGCATTGTACAAATGTGACACTTGTTTTATCATGTCTTGCTGCTTTGGGACAATTGCAATAGTTGCAGTTTTACACTGAAAACACTTAAAATGGCATATACCACCGTTTTTGTACATTTTATTTTTGCCTGAATTTGTGCTCTTATCTGCATGCTCTCTAAAATGTTGTAGTTTAACATCAAGCACTTTGAAACAAATACTAGGACATGAACTAATAACACAAAACCCTAATTTATAGGGGATAGCTACTGTGTGGTCACTACATTTTACTTCTTTTAGCTCACTTTTTAATTGGGAAACTGCAAAAATAGACGGAGTGGGACACAAACACACCTCTGATAGAACTCCTTTTCAATTTTTGATTTACCAGGGTTACTAGAGGATCTTGCATAAATCCCTTTCTTGACCGAGACCCTCTTTTTCAGGAGTTTGACAGCTTTCACACTAGCAATCAAGGTTCAAGGTTGGATTAAGTTTGTTTTAAGTTGTTGTAAATGCTGAGTTAAGTGTTGAGTTGACAAAATTAAGTGAGGAACCTTTTAATTTAAAGGATAATTTAATTATTTTCAACCTGGACTTTAATTTCCCAGTTTTTGCAATCATGATGATTGATTGTGTTCACTTACTTCTCGGTAGAGCTTGACGTACCTCCAGTTTGTCTGCAGTGCTGCTCTCCAGTATACAGCCAGAGGGCAAACACAACAGCTGAACGCAAAAAGCAATTAAAAGACTTTGGACACAATGACAGCCACACAGCAACAGACCCTGTTTTAACAGCCAATGTCTGATTATCTCACACACGTCATTGTACTGTTATTACAAGTAGGATTATGTAAGATTGTTTGTCTCTCAAGTGTGTTATGATCTGGCTCTGAGACCATAGCAAACAAGGAAGCACACGCGAGGGATTTACTAAAGGAAAGGAATTTTATTTAACAAAAGTGAATCTAACTTAACAAATGTAATAAAGTAACAATTTTAACAAAGAAAACTGGCAGGCGATCTTAGAATGATGCCAAACAGACAATACAAGACATCAAAACTTCAACATAAAACAATGTGGTGCAAGGGGAAAAAGGAGCCCACAGACTAGCGGGCAGGGGGCGGGTTTATGCAGCCTGGAGACAGTGGCCAGCTGCCTCCAATTCCATGATTGCCTCCAGCTCCAACCCATCCAGGCACCAGCAACACTGAAAGACACAAATACACAACACAGCAACACCACAACACACACAAGCCCTGGCAGAGGCCCTGGGGCCGTCACAAGTGGCATCATGATCTGTGGCTGTGTTCCCTGGAGTCAACTAATGAGTTATATTATATTCACACAGTCTACAAACTCAAGATATCTGCTGTTATATTCAACTTTGATCCAGTTGTTTCACTAAATAAAACATATTATGAATAATGTCTAACTAAAAGAAAAAAATAGCATTCTTACTTCTGATATAACAAGTGTTTTAGCAACAAAATGTTGGAATTGGACTGCAGCTATTGAACACCTGTGGATTGACTGACACTGTGCTAAAAGGAGATATTTTAATATTTTTTTAGATTTGGATTCAATGCCATATCTGAGAATTCTGAACAAAAATACAATAATTGCCAACAACCAGACTAGGAATTATCGTTTAAAAGGAAAATGTAATTATGTTATTATCAATCCTTTGCTGGCTCACCATAAATAATAACAAAGAAACATATTCTGCTCTCAGAGACTTTTCCACAGATCTTAGGCTGGCTTTACATGGTAAAACTTTCAAAACTAGTTGCAGGTTGCAAATTGCATGACACATAAATTCCATTCAATTTGGCAGTTACATGAAGCAATTCAAAAACAGTTGTTCATTTAACTGCCCGCCCGTAAAGGACGCTGTAAGATGTAAAGCAAACGCGCCTGCAACAATGCAGCGATCATTTCATTGGTTAACACAGCTGGCATTCTATTGGTTGGGGAATTTTGAGAGGGTCGTTGCACAAAAAATCTGAGAGCAGAGCAGAAATGTGAGAGCAGACGTTTCACCAGCGCACAGAAGCAGCCTGAGTGCTAGGAGAAGGGCTGAAGCTGGAGCAGGAAATCTGCACAAGCAACAACATATCTGAGTGCAAGCATACAGTTTGAGCAGAAGCAGAGCAAATCCAAGTGCAAGCAGGAGCTATCTGAGTGCAAGAGCAGGGTTTTGAGGGAGAGTATTACAAAATCTGAACATGAAATAAAAAAATCATGCACTCAAAGTGAAAGACCACGCTCTTGATTAAAGATAGGAAAAAAGCACCATAGTACCACTACACACTGCATGTAAGGTTTTCAAGAGCAGCCCAACTTAAGTGAAACTCAGAATGAATGCAGCATTGAGACTGTTTCTGTTGGCTACTGCTGTTCCCCCAGACTTTATCATCTAAGCTAGTGGTGTAGCACGTATATACTGGGATGTCATTTTAGCTAGTTAAAATTACAGTTCTTCATTCTGACAGCAGCCTGAGTTGTATGACACCCTCAGGTTGCTGTAGTTCTTTGCCCATCCACTGACATTGGAATACATCAGTGGACTATTGACGACTGTTACAGAAATGCAGAGAACATTATAAGTGTTGTCGAGATACCATCCCTATGACTAATGCACAGACATCTCTTGAGTGTATCCAATTCTTATTTTACCTGACCTTTAATTAATCACATTTTTTCTGGCCACTTGGGGGCCGAACATCACACATGTATTTGACATATTATGGCTTTATAAAGTTGAAATGGCTAATATGTTACATATATGTATGTATGTTCCCAGGTTTCTATGCTCCCAGGATCCTATGTTCCCCAGCTCAATATCCTCTTAATATGACACATTAAAGAGACCTTTCAAAGGGTTTTATGTTGTCAGCAACATTTTTTCTGTAGATCAAATGTTTACTGTATGTTTCCCTGGGTTAACATGTTGAAATCACCCACCTACAGCTTATAGCCTACTGATATTATTCTCAGCCTCAAATTTGTGTGCAAGACAAGACATTGAAATCTCCACAGTGGCTGAAAGGATTTACCATTCAAACTGCATCTGAAATGTCCATCTTTCTTCGTTCTTTTGCTATTTGAACTGTGAAGATAGCCCTTACCAGTCTCTTACAATGTTGGTTTATATCAAGACACACACATGCTGGGAACATAGGACCCGGGGAACCCCAAAATTGCCTATAAACACATCCAGCAGACACGGAGCAACATTAGCATTCATTTGGAGTCGTGTTTCTGAATGTAAGTCCAATATTCACTGTCCTTTTAGCTCTGTTTTGGCCTCCACCAACTGAAAAATCTCGTGTTGACAGATGTTGTAATGCTACATTCGACACTCTGTTCTGTTTTCCTTTAATGTGCTCCTCCATATTTCCCAACAGGCGTTAATAAAAAGTTTCAATGGATCTTATATGGATATAGTACATATAGTAGTTAGATGCTTAGTTTATAATTACATTTAATACATTCATTCTTGATATGACTTGTAAGTGCTGAGCAGTTCAGAGTAGTTCACCTTCTGGTCTGAATTTCAGGTCCCTCAGTGGTAACTGGTAAATTGCAGTTGAGCAAAAGCACGTCCTTCAATTCAAATGTGGTTAATAAAACACACAGTGGGAGAGGCAGTGTGCCTGTGTGTGTTTGTATGGGAGAAAGAAAGAGAGAGAAAGACAAAGACAGAGAAAGAGAGATGAATAAAAGTAGAGCGCTAATCCAGTGATGAATCTGTGTGTATTTTGGTGCTGGCAGCTCTGATTTATCACCAACACTTTATTCAAGGTCCTGAAATTAGTAAGTCGCTCCACAAGATGGAAACCCCCGACTTCAGAGATGGTGACAAACTGGGTGTCTGCAGCTGTGTGTGTGTGTGTGTGTGTGTGTGTGTGTGTGTGTGTGTGTGTTAAGGTAAACGAGCCTCTCTTTACATGCATGCATTTAATGTGTTCACCTTCGTGGGTTGTTCAAGTCTGCGTGTGATAATATGCAAGTCTGCATCAGTGTGTTTTGAATGCATGTGTGCGTGTGTGATGTGCTGCACACGCACATGGCAAATGGCTGAGGAGCGGCCAAAGAGTGCAGTCAGACTACCAGTGCCAGTCATGAGCAGACCTAATAGAAACACTTTTACCTCTGGGACAAAAGTTTCTTCAAGGTGCACATCCACATCCCGGAAGATGAACAAAATATTAGCTGAATGATAGAGCGAAGCAGACTGAGGCTATTATAAAGGAGAAAGGTGGGGGAGCCGGCGGGTGGGGGTGCACCTGAGGACATTATGAGAAGCGGTACGCTGGCTGATGATGAAAAGGCTGCAGGGTCTGGCTGGGAGAATTTGTTGAGATATAGGTGCGATACAGCAGGCCCTGCACTCAGGGCGGACGCTGCCAGGGCTGAGGCAGTGAGATAATATAAAGTGCCTTTCTACAACCTTAACTCCTCTCTCTCTCTCACAATGTCTCTCTCTCTCTCTCTCTCTCTCAATGTCTCTCGCTCTCACCTGTTGGACAATAAAGCTTACATTCCAGTGCTCCTGCTCCCTGATCTCATTCCTATTTCCTCCTCTCTAATAGTCTTTTGTCCAGCTCTAATGGAGCCCTCGCAAAGAGCGCATCCATAGTTTTGCATTAAGTCTACTTTACTACAAAGCATGTATGCTTTACATAACAGCTAACCACTTTGCAAACAATGCTGCTGTGTTCTTCTACAATTGCATTTCTTTCCATTCATTTCAGCAAAAGACGAAAAACCTATTGGCCCACTTGAGCTGCTTTGCATTCTCCTCACTTTTTGTGTAAGGAAATATAAACTATAATAATACTGCAGCTTTTGTGTATATTTTTACTGTTTTCAAACAAGAATCACTTTTGGACATATGGAAACGTTAACCAACTGGAGCACGTTTTGTTTTTACCCTATTTCAACAATCCCACATACCGTTGTTTGTCAACCATTTAACATTTGGTAGCACCCATCGGGCTGACCAAATGAACCGAACTAAAGGTGTGAAAGCGTCCTAAAATTCACTTCACGTTCATGACATATTTTCAGTGACTTTCTTAATCTCAAATTCAAGTTTATGTTGGTAAAATTAGGTGTAATTGACATCTTTTAACAGGAAAACGTTTCATTTTCATTCGTGAACGGGAAGTTGCTGTGATTTGGCCGTTTAGCTGACTTCACACCTTCTCTTCTTGGCGCACATATTCAGTTGAATCTGGGCCTCAGTGTTTTCTGCTTCCAGAGCAGATTTGCGCTCCAGCTGGAGATGGATGTGTGCTGGACAGACAAGGAATGTCTCCTATCTCTGCTTGACTCTGAGGGAATGGCAAGAACAGAGGGTGCCGGGGAAGAGAGTAATGGATAATGGAAGGGGGAAGTGGTGAGTAGCAGAAGAAGGATGGCGGCAGAGCTGAGCGAGGAAGGTATAGCGAGGGAGGGCAGGACGACTGGTGCAGGTAAGTGAAGGAGCGAATGGGGGAGGGGGGTAAATCCGGATATCAGAGATTGCAGGTCTATGTTGAGATGGATTGGTGCTGGCTGGGCCTGGGTGTACCTCCTATCAGTTGTACGAGGGACAGAGAGAGAAAAAAAGGCGAAAGGAGGTGGACGATTGCAGAGACAATGAAAGTAGAGGGAAGAAGAGTAGAGGAGGGTTAGAGGACAAGGAGAGGAATGGGAGGGAATAATCCAGGGTGATGAAAGGGAGGGTGAAAGAAGAGGGAAAATGGTGAGAGGGGGGAGGGTGAAAGGAATAAATGGAGGTTGGATTGGAGAAAGAGAAAAGTAGAAGATGGGGGAGGTTGGAAATAGTAAAAAAAACAGCTAGTGAGTTTCAGCATATCCGCCATTGGTCTCTTTCTCTCTCTCTTTCTCTCTCGTTCAGTATGATTTATGAGCACAAAGCTCCAAAACACTCTCAGACACTGTCTTCCACAGCACTGTTGATGATGTGGGTATTTATACACACACACACGCCATTTCCTGCTTTCCTGCATGCAGCACAAAAGTGTGTGTCTGTTTACTGTGTACTCGTGCATCACAGAGCTCTCCTGACTTAACCCAATTTATTTGTCCTCAAAATGCTGCCCAATGACTTTGACAACATCAGCCATTGCAGAAGATGTAACGCACACACTCACGCATAGGATTACTGTGAATGAATGTTCTGTATTTATCCCGAGGCCATAATGGTTTTGGCTTGCCACTTGACAGCTTTAAACACAAGGGCTTAGCAGTATAGGACAGTATCAGCGGAGGAAGAAAACAACATTCATTAACAACCTTTGACCTATTCATAGACTCTCTGTATCTACCGAGGGGCACACAGAGTCCTCTTTTCCGTACACTCCGTCTTGTGAGCAGTGCACCGGGGAGACACAGAGAAAGGAGGAATAAGTGGATGGAGAGAAGAAAAGGGGGAAAAAAATCTCTAGTTTGCTGGCACTTCTGAGCAGGTTTCCCATAATCTTCTTTTACAGTGTTATCACATCATGTAATTCCTTTATAAGAGTTGAGCGCCTTCATGAATACAAAACTGGTAAACAGCAATCACAAACGATGCTGCTCTTTACTTTCCTAATATGATACTTAAGTGGTTTTAATTTTGCTTTTATTTATTCGTGATTCCAAATTCAGGTAATTTCATGCACTGTAGAAGCCATCAATGGTGGTAGTCTCTTTGGCTGCAGTCTCTGTTCTTTACCCTCCACATATAGAAGGTAAAGCTTTATTAATATGTGCGGTGTCTCTCCCACACATCTCATTCATTATAGATAACCTTACACAGGACTGAATGGGAGAGGATACAGTACTCGGGAAAGGGAGGAGACAATGACTTGGGTGTTAACTGAGCAGGTCTGAGTGCAGCTCTTGAAAAGGCAGCGATCAATTTCCAGTGGTACTGTTGGTGAGGCGTTTTTTATTTTTCACCATATGCTTGGACTTCATGTTTATAGGTGAATGTGTCACTCCACTGCTCCTCATATTTTTCTTACCAATGCCTCCTCCGTGTAGAGGGCACTCCTGAAAAGACATCTATTGTATGTTTCCACCATACTTACTGTACTATACCTGCAATACAGGGAAATTCACAGCCAGATTAACCTGTTACGGGGCCCCTGGTCAAAAATTTGCTGTGAGCCCCTATACACCCCTCTATGCCCTCTGTGCAGGGGTGGAAGTAACGAATAACATTTACTCTCGTTACTGGAACAAAGTTGTTTTTTTGTCTGAGTATTTTAAAAATCAGTCATGTTTGTTTTACTGGGATTTTTTAATCTCAAGTGTCATGGGGTGCCAGGAGTGCGGTTGCACCTGGGGCCGAGCCTAGCAGTTTGTGAACAGTACAAAAAACACAACCATGCAATAAACTTCAACAAAGGATGACATCATTATGAATTATGGTTAAGGTTAGCTTTACTGTAACTCAGCATAGGTTTTAAAAAAAAATAAGGTTGCGTCCAGCCTACCTTAATTAATCACTGATTTAATGCACCACCCAGCGAGCACACTGTTGTGCGACCAGTAGGTGCATGCTGGGTCTAGGTGATGATGCTCATGGTGGATCCAGCGGTGGCTTCTACTGTCATTTCGAAACTTGTACCTTCAATGAGCTGTGCTCTACCTTTCTGCTGTTTTTACAATCCCTCTTACAGTTGAGGCTGCAGAGCGCTCATACCGCCCAGAGAGGTTGAACCTGAGTGTTGGTGCAGAATAATGTTCAGACAGGAGAGTACAACAACAAATTCATTGATGGTTGCAGCTCACACTCTAGATGAGAGCGACTGGCTCTCTTTTTGCTTTTATGTGTGTTTGTGGCTGTCTGCCTTATAAGAAGTGTCAGGCTATTTGATTTATATAGCTTAATAATGCTTGTTTCATGTTCATAGCCCTTTTTATTGAATTTTAGTTTAATTGTCTGAGTTTTGTCCTCTTTTCTGGTTAATTCTAATAAGGCTACACTGCAAATTGCAGTCTATAGAAAATAATTGTTGGTTTGGACATCAGGGCTTGGTGCTCCTGTTGTGTCTATACCTAGACATGTTTATGCGCTTATATTTTAGCCTAAAGGTTCTCTTTAATCAAATAGTTCTATCATACAACATTAAAAAAGGTTACTTTACTGAGCTACCTTTTACTTTTAAGTATTTTTACTTGGGTAAAATATTGTAGTCCTCTTTCCATTCCTGCATCCGTGCATTGTGTATGTAGGTACAGTGCACAACACTAAACATTATATACAAAAACCATCTTAACTCAACCTTTACTTACAAGCATTTTCCAAAGCTATTAGCTGCATCTCACAGTCTTTATCAGTGGATGAAGATTGAGCAAACTTTCTCCAATGTCAAGAATTAACTTTCACACTCAGCTTTATTACATTTTGCCCAAAGACACAAAGACCATATTCCCGTGCTGAAATTCTACTCTCTGGCATGCGGTTTTTCCTGTATGTCATCCGATTTGTGGTAATGTGATTAAACATAAAATTTAGGAATAATGCACCATGTAAGCACAGCATAAACTGAAATAATTGAGGTTGTAAAGGCTAAGAAGAAGAGGAGTGCAAGCTAGCAAACACGGATGTAAACAATGCACAAAATCAGCATAGCAAATGTTGAGTTATGAGGAAAGAAATGCACATTTGTTACACACAATGTGTGGTGGTGAGGAACACTGAATGTGTTATGGGGTGTGTAGTCTAGGCAGCAGGGAAAAGGACCCAAATGCAGAAACACGCAAAGGCTCAAGCAGTTCAGTGATTTATTTGTTGCTTACATGCAGATAGGCAGGTAAGTAGACAGGCAACGGGTAACAGGTAGATCCAGGTTCAGGAGACAGAAACATGAGGAAATCATCCACCACAAGCACACAAAACCTAAGCACATAGTAACCAGTACAATGAACCAACAAGGAACAAAGGAAGGGAGCCGGTATAAATAGGGAAGTGGCTCACGAGGGAATCAGGGGCAGGTGTGTAATGGGGAGCAGGTGAGGCTAATCAGGGACTGAGACATGAGGGCAGGAACTGAAAAGACATGAAAGACAAGACTTCAAAATAAAACAGGAAACAGAACAAAGGGCTAACGGGATGTAACAGAATGTAAACACATGCTGTGTCTCAAATCGCGTACTTCCGTACTTACAGTTACTATTTTGAGTGCATAAGTGCGTTCACACTGACAAGTATGGCAAAGTGCAGTGCACTGTGAGTACCCAGATGGTGTACTCATAACGGTCAGAATGTTGAGTGTGGAACGCTGCACACTACTCACCCTCAGTGGCTGCCATCTTGGCTACGTAGCGGAAAGGGAGGGTCCACCAACGTATGAAAATGGCGGCCGCGATTGCAATTGATACGACTCAAAGTAAAAGCATGTTTTTTCAATTTTAATAAAATTGGCGTGCAGCAATCGTGGTAGAATTTTGGCGATATTGCTCCACCCAATTGCAATTCGACATTGAAAGAAGAAGAAGAAGAAGAAGAAGCACCCAAATGTTGCAATCGTCATTTCCGTTAAGTGCAGAACAGCTGTGTTCGATTTGAGACAACACTACACTGTCCTAATTCACGCACTACATAAGTCAGTACATAGTGTACACAGTGTACTGCATGTAAGTGTACTAACGGAAGTATGCGATTTGAGACACAGCAATAGTCTTTGCTTGTTTACAAGAAAACTCCACAGGCCACCTTTAGTATTGTACTACAAATGTGCAAATTCTATGAGAAATTTGCAATTAAGCAAATAATAAAAAAAAAAAAAACAACTGACATGCAGCGAACCTGCGGTTTTGTCCACTTGGTAATCCAGCCTTGGGGAAAGTAAAGGAATTTTATGTATTTCCTGGGGAAGTCACACGATGTCTGTCCAAGTCAGTTCTGAAGTGAATTGTTTTTGAGACTCCAAGTGCACATCTCTGCGAAATATCTGAATTTTATAAAAGGAACTTCACACAACTACAACTTACATCACACATTCGCAGCATCAGCTGTTTTATTTTCTACAGCAAATGTACAGTAACAGTGGTGGTAGACGGATCACCCCTTCAGAACATCTGAGCTGAAAACCAACCTCAGCAAAGAAGGAAGAAAGAATAATTTTAGATCATAGAAGCACTATAAGTGAAGTTATGGAAAGTCATACAAAGAGCCATGGGATTTCTAAGAAGCCTGGAATGAGTGTGTATGTCTTTCTGTTTAAATAACACCTAAGCCCAGTGTGGTTGTCTGCAGGCTTAAAATACATATTGTTTTGCGTCTGTTGAGGTAAAATAAAATCCACAACAAACAGGAGGCTATCTGGCTTCATTCAGCTGTCACTTGTCACAGTAAAATCAATTACATGAACATCTCAGCAAACAATGCAAAATATATCTCATCACTTCAACCAAGATCTGATATCATGAATTTTTATTCTGTGATTTACACTAACAAAAGTGACAGCAAGCAAAGTGAAGTCAACCTACCGTGAAAAAAGGAAGTGAATGCTGCGGTGGGTAACTGACTTCCATAGGAGTATAAGTCATTGGTGGGTACACAGGTCTGCAGAAGACACACTGCTGAGCTTTTTAAAGGAAAGCTATGGAACATTTGAGAAGGTAAAGTTAGAATCAGCAGCATTTGGCGGCTTGAAGGATCTGGATATATGGGAGTAATAAAGGGCTGTACGAGTTACAGAGTGCACCTGCACTGTACAAAATTCCAGAGAGATGCAGGGTAGCTTTAAGGGCTCCAGTTTGGGAGAGGGCTCTGAGGAGGCTTTAAAGTTCAGGGGTCAGCCGTTGCCGAGATGGTACTGCAGAAAGGGTGAACAACCTGCTTTTAATCTTGTTGTCTTCCCCGCATTTAAGCCACTTTAGTGCAGTTTGATCTTTCTTTCTTTTATTCTTTTCTTTTTTTTCTTGTTGAAGACCTGTTCAAAACAGCTGGAGCACATTTACTGCTACTGATAATGTAAGGGCAATATTGTTTATATGATTACTTTTATTGTTATTTAGTGCCAAGTCAAAAGATGAAATGACACATGAATTAACAGTATTACAGTACCTTTCACTATTTCACTGTTCCCTATTGGGTACCACATTCAATAAACGGCACACTTTATAAAGGGTTTATATGTAACTAATGACTTTAATAATGGTTAATGTTTTATAGATCAGCTATAATCCATACATAAGAACAATTTTTGGGTTGCCAAGTTGTGAAAAATCCCTTTAACTGATTGGTCTGTATGACCACCGCAGAGGATCTGAGCCAAATATGAACAACTTATGCATTTAGCATTTATTAATGGAATATCAACATATATAACTGCATTATTACCAAATAAAAACGATAAATATCAATGGGATATTTTTATAACCGTAATAGCTTATTTAGTAACCATTATTAAAGCCGTTAGTTACAACCTTTTTATAAAGGGTGCCTTTTTAGAAAGTGGTGCCCACTACTATTCTTTCTACATTAAGCTGTGCCTTAGATGCCCTTTGCATGAATTTGTATTTTTCCTGGCATTCAGCTCACAGCAGGTTCGCTCCAGTGCATTATGACTGAAGCAGCCAATATACTTAGCCTATTGTATTTCTCTTGTCAATAGGTCTAGTGTGTTTGTGTACAGCAGTAATTCTGTAACGGTATCACAGTAACGGGTACTACTTTAAACGTCTAAACTGACTATTGTTACCTTTTGACATTATTCACCTTCTTTAAACCTTGACTTGTGATTACAGTTTATATTACAGAATACAACAGCGAAAAACAGGCATACCAGGCTCCAGTCATTTGTGAAGTTAATTAATTGCAGTGACCTGCAGATAGGCAGGCCAGGTGTCTTGGGTGATCATGTTGGAAATTACAATACGCAGTTCAGTCACCCTTCACCACCGTCTTCCTAACTTTTTCTCCTTTGTTTCCTCTCCCTTCTATGGCTCTCCCTCTCTCTTTCCTCTGCCTCCCTCACTCTCTTCCACTCTCTCATCTTTCCCCTCCGTGTCTTTGGCCGGTGCTGAAATGTGATGCTGTCAGCCGCTGTAAGCAGAGCTCTGTCACCGGGGCTTGTAATAGCCGTATGGTGGCTATTTTAGCGTGAACTCTGACGGTTGTGGCTGTCACATCTGACGGCGAGGGCGGCGCTGATCTGCGGTGGCAGGCGGATGAGGAGGAGGAGGATCGCTACTCTAGCGTCCCGTTCGATTGCACACTGACTACATCTAGTTTATAGGTTCAAACACACACACACACACATGCAAACATGCCTCTTGCTCCCTGACCTTTGTTTTGTATGACCACATGTACACACATATGTATGCATTGCTCACATGCATGCATACACACCCATATATAGTACACACATGACAACAATGTCCTCCACATACAGACAAAAATGGTATGCACATATAAGCACATACACACTAACAAGTGTACACACAAGCAGACACACACGCACATGTTCACTCACTCACACACACATACAGTGCAGAGCAGCACCGCAGTAAGGTCGCTATGCTGCCATTACTTACAACGCTGAACACTCACTTCTCTGCCTCTCCCTCTCTGTTTCTTCCCCCTTGCTTCTCCTCCTCCTCCCTCCTTTTCTGAGTCTCTCATTTCCTTTTTTCTTTTCATCGGACTGACTTTCTCTTCATTCTGTTCTCTCTCACCTTCCCATTTTTCATTCATTCCCCTGTTCATTTAACTCAGTGATTTATTCTTTATGACTTCTGCTTCCCTCTCCCCTTCTTGTTCTCATTCTGTGCTCTCTCCCTCTCCCGTGCTCTCGTTCCCCTCATGCTCACTGACTCGCCTTTCCTTTCTCAGTCACTCACATTCACACCAGAGTGGCTCTTTTGTGCTGAGAGGATCGCATAACCCTTACACAGTATTTGAAGTGTTACAGCCCTCCCTGCTCGGCTCACGTTGGGTCGAATCCAGCTTTCTCGCCCACAAAGAGTGACTGGGTCCCTAAGCTATAGAGGTGAGCCCTCTACTCATGTTTCTAACCCGGAGGCTTCAGTGGATCAGACTATAGACCTGCAGCCTTCCTCACTTTCAGCCAACCACTTCAGCTGTTCACCTGAATACTGAAATGTTAACAGCACTGACTCACACACATACAGCAGGGAACGCACACTCACCTGAATGCCAGCGTTTAATATCATTGGTTTTGGTGTTATACTGTTGAGGTACTTTGCATTTAAAATAAATATTTAAGTGTGATATCTCTGTGTGATCCTGGTCCAGT
This sequence comes from Maccullochella peelii, assembly GCA_002120245.1. Taxonomy (NCBI): domain Eukaryota; kingdom Metazoa; phylum Chordata; class Actinopteri; order Centrarchiformes; family Percichthyidae; genus Maccullochella; species Maccullochella peelii. The sequence goes on from LKNJ01001992.1 coordinate 57,958, forward strand.
TGTTGAGCGTATCTCTTCGTGAATATCACCACAAACATCTGATGTTTCCATGTGTAAAATTCTACCTTGAAAACCAAGTTAACCCCGGGGTTGATGACAGATTTGTCTGGACAATGAAAACTTACCAAGAACTCAAAGTCAGACATACACTTGAAACATCAGACGAATGCTTTTCACATATCCAATGGCCAAAAGTGCACTCAAGGTTACAAAATGCAAAATGATTACTTTTTTCTAAATTGGTGTCTGGATGGATATTTTTAAGAAGTTTCTAATTAGCTGTCACATATTACACAACGGCAGGGCTAAAACTCTACATTTTTTCCTGAATTTAATCACTTATCCTGCACAGTCCTGGCCTACATATAGGATGAGATGTGCACACAACTACCTTTCTTCATATTACACCACATATTCATTTCATCAAATGTTGTCTATTTGCAGTTTGACAGTGTGCGCCTTGGGACGCAAGTCAAAAGCCCAGAAAATGTCCCAGAAAAAAAAGTCAGTATACTATTGTAAGGTAGTGGTAGTTAGACCACATACCAGCATCAATTTTCACGGTTTGTTTTTTTGGTATAAAAAAAACAAAACGTAAACCACCAGAATAATCTCAAAGAAGATCAAACAAAAAATCTACACATAGTGAATAAATGCAATCAGAAAGTGTCTGTCTGTTACTGTAAAGACGTCCAGTGTAGTGCTCCATGTAAGTGTTGCTGGTGCAGGTCTAACGCCATCATCACAGCAAACAGCAAACAATACTATACTGTTCATATTATCATTCAGTGTGCATGTGAAAATACACAGAGAGGAATAGAAGTACACGCACAGAAGAACAAGCGCATGCACCCTGCAAGTCATGTACAGAAAAGTCACTCACACGCATCCACGCAATCACACATAACAGAAAAAGCCAAACATAGGCCTTCAGTTGACTCCAGCTGCAGCGGTAACCTTTGAAACTCTTCAAACTCAACAGGGCGATTAAAGGGAAGAGCTATCTGTGTGTGTATTCACCTTGTCTGCACCTTTGCTTGACAAAGAATGCGAATTATGCCTATGGGTGTGTTTGGGAGCTGGTCGTGATCACCCCCCGCATACACACACACGCGCGCGCACGCACACACCAATAGTGCCACTCAGCCATCTGTGTTACACCCCTGTCCCTGACCTAGTCCCTGCACATGATTAATTCCGCTTTATTCCACTTTATGCATTAAAGTCCATTTCAGAAAGGTCAGCAAAGGGGTGGTACAGGCAGGAATTGAGCAGCCCCCGCCCCTCCTCTTAAGATCGTTTTGTGGACTCAAGGCCAGTTTCCTCTTAGTAAGCTCACATTAAATTCACACGTCTTTCTTTTTACCCCCTCCCTTTCTTGGCATAAGAAAAATTATGCAGAGTAGTACTACCCATTCAATTACTGTTAAGCCCTACTTACCCAGCAAAGAGAAAAGGGGATTCTATTTCATTAGGTGGGATTAAATGACGGTTTAAAAGGCATTTTGGTGTCTGGGAGAACGGTGACTATGCTAAGGAGTGGTAGGTAGCGAAGCGATGAGGGGTGTAATTTGAGTCCTCTGCATTTTCTGTCCTCGAATGTCTTCCTTTCACATTTCACGCCTGTTGGGCTGCCTCAGATAGACTTTTTATATGTCTGTTAAAAATGAAGGTGTCTACCTAAAAGGCATCATCATGGCCCCGGCTCCTTAACGGCTGGATGTCAGCTAAGAAACAAGATTGTAAATAGATATCACTGACAACCGTGGAAAACCCTGTACCATCAAAAACTTTTCAAGACTTTGGAACAGTCTTACGTTGAGACTGACATTCAACACATTTTTTGTTGATGTTTTAGATTTGAAAGTATTTGTAAAGACTTCTTCGTTAAAGCTGCTCTAATCAATATCTTGATATTAACAATAAATCAGTGTCTAATGTGAAAGGAGTCACTTGAGAATTATTACGTTACTCAGCTCTATGGAGCGTTTGAGTGTCTTTCAGCTCATCGTTTGGGTTCTATGGTCCTTAATGTTTTGATTCACTCTCACCGCTCAGCATTGTTTTCAGCCACCACAGGCTGCTGTTCTAAAAAAAAAGTTCGAAAAACCCAATGTACGCTACTTGCCCAGCACCAAACAGCAAAAAGTTAGCGACTAGCTGCTGAAATAGTGGAGAATGTAGCAAAAGAGCTGGATATTTCCCCCAGGATTTGGTGAAGAGCAAAAAAAACAGAGCTAAAAAGGAGAATTAAAACACGATTCCAAATGAATGTTAAGGTTTTCTGCAGAGGGCTCTGGCAGAAAAATGCAGGGTCGTCCAGCCAAAAAGTTAAACCTTCAGGGTTCATACAAAGTCTTGAAAGTTTGGAAAATGCTTAATTTTAACCGTTATTAGCGTTAGGAATATGCTTGATTTTTAACATAATCTGGTGTTTCATTGACAATCACTCATGTAAACCAAACATCTTTTAGTATTTAAAATAAAACGATCCTGTCGTCATATTTGTTTGCTGTCTCCTGGCATTTATAGGAATTTATAGTAATATTTGGTTTAGGTACCTTGAAAGTGTTTGAAACGTGTTTGAATTTTACTGTTAAAAAGCTGTGCGAACCCTAAACCTGGCTCAGCTCTTGCTTCAATGCAACGTGACGTCATCTAGCAAGGAGCTGCGGTGGCCAATCAAATATGCAGGTTCCTGGTGGATTTCTTTGTTACGTGACTGCTGTAAATCTACTGTTTAACAACATTGTTGTCACATAAAATAAAATGATCATTTCCCAGATAAGCCTTCAAAACTCATGGATCTTTGATCTTTGATGTTTTTGGTCTGAACAGCCGCTAACACCTTCCAGATATCAACTTCATACAGTTTTAAGATGCCAGTGTTGTACTGCTTGTTGTGTTGCCCCCAGATGTCCAAAAGAGCACTTAATGCAGGTTTAAGTGCAAAAGGAAATGTAAATCTTTGAATCGAGACAAAACAACAACATTTGATTGATATTAATATGGCGTTATGACAGTAGATGCTTTGAGGAAGTGGTTTCATTCAGGTGGTTTATTTTGTCCTCAGATTCTATTTTCAGTCATGGCAAAGTGCATAAATCATAGATAAAGAATACGGTGCAGCACTCCAATTTAAGTTTTTATTGCCGTGTAGATGATTCGGGCAAGATGCCATCTTTCAGCATGCATTTCAGGCAATAATAGTGTCAAATCTCAATTAATATTCATAAATCGACAATACAACCATGCACACAGCTGTGTCAAGAATACCATCCCTCATGCACTGATTCACTCCCACTCTCTCAGACAGTGGCTTGAAGAAGAGCTAGAGGCTCTGCACAAACTGCTTTCTGGGTAATAATTTCTTTTTAGGGCTGAGAAAAAAAAAACACATAGATTCATAATAATTTTATGAGCCGTTCAAACTAGGAAAAAGTTAGTCCTCCAGCTACAAAATATTTGGGAAACTCACTAAGAATTTCACTTGATGCTGTCTACAGTGTATTCACACTGGGGGTAGAGAAAAGGGCAAGGGCAAGGGACTGAGGGAGTGAAGTGAGTGATGTTAGAGCGTGGAGGAGAAAAGAGGACACCGACCAGGTCAGAGAAGTGGCACTCCTGGCAATTTGCAGTATTTCTAAAATTTCAGCATGACAAAAAGTCATTTTTAGAGCTGTGTTTATCACGGTTAACCTCGAGGTCCTCCCTTTGTGTGTGTGTGTGTGTGTGTGTGTGTGTTTATGTGAGGAGGGTGATTCTATCATTCTGTCTTCTCTGTGTATGTAAATGGGGTGTGGGCAAAACAACAAACATTAGAGACACCTCTCAGTATGATGCAGTCTAAAACAACATCTGGACTAACCGGAGCCCAATGAGACTAAAGGCTCCAAAGTCCAAAAGCAAGATTGTCCAAAAATGGATGTGGACAGCAAATGCACATACGGTTCTGTATGTACGTGCTCACACAGTTGTCGGGGTGTATGGTATGCACGGACACGGGCAGGTGATTAAATGTATGTCACAGACCCTCGCGGCCACGCAGATACAGAAACTACAAATTACACTAATGACTGGGTTGTATTAGGCACAGCAGTAAATGCTAACGCCAGCATGCTCACAACGACAGTGCTAACATACTGATGTTTCGCAGGTATAATATGTACCATGCTCACCTTAGTTTAGTGTATCGACATGCTAACATTTGCTAATTAGCACCAAACACAAAGTACAGCTGAGGATGATCAGAATGTCACTTTAGCAGGTACTTGGTCATAAACCAAAGTGGCGTTTGCCTGACTTTTCTTCGAACTCATTAGGATTTATCACCTGGAAAGCATCAATGTCTGTACATTCCTTGGCAATCCTTCCCATAGTTCTTGTGATATTTCAGCTGGTATTAAATTAGTGGACTGACCAACAGACGTTGCTATCCCTAGACCCACTCCTCTAGTGTGGCCAAGAATTTCCACAGAGAGACAGAGTCAACAAAAACTAAACATCACAACCTTCACAAACATTCAGTTTATTGCAGGGCTTCTGTATTTTATTGCATTACACTGTACAAGGGTATTTTAAGAAGCAGTAACTGAGTTTACATGAAATGGTGTAAAAGATTTTAAAAAAAAAAGTCCCAAAAATTTGCAGTTTTGTAGCTTGGCCAGGAAGCAAGGCAAAAAAAAAGAAAAACAAATGAGACTATATGAATGTCGGGTACTGCAGAGAGTGTAGAATTGAATCTACCTACTGTCACCAAAGCGTATTACCTAGTGTTTATTCAAGCTTTTTTGTAGGTTTAACTGTTTAGACTACCTAGCCCTAACATATAAAACTGTCCATGACTTTATGCTATCCAGTTCCCAGCTTCAAGTATTTTATTACAGGTGCTTAGGAAAGCTTTTACATTAAATGGCTAATAACATCTGATATAACTTTCACCAGAATAATTTACAGAAACTGATTTTTTTATCTTCCGGCAATATACTTCTGGGTTGCCACTGCATCATAAAAGTTGTTTTGATCCTTTATCATTTGTGCATTTGTCTCTGTGTGTTTATTTCTTTCTCTGAAAAAGGCTTTGGATCAGTCACCCTCCCCTTGATTGGGCTCATTCGTGAGGCCTCTGGGCCACAGACTGACTGGATCAATCACAAAGGCAGCGTGGGATAAAAAGGACAGACATTCACTTTTTCTGTAACTGTCCACACAAATATACTACATGTTCCATTTGAGACAATCTGAAACAGATCTTCTCCACCAGACATCACCACTGTACTACATTTTTTGACAACTCTATGCACTTCCTGACAAAAGCCTGCAGTATTAAGGGATAGAAGTAATGAGGAGAGGACTTCTGCAAAGGTCCCAGAGTATATTGTGAGTCTGTCCTTCTTACCAGGCCTGTCATATGCTACACTGCTCTCTGACATTTTAAAGCAGTTTGTCAACTTGAATCACAGAGCTGTTCAGAAATCCAGCTGGAAAAGTCAGTCTCTTCTAATAGTGGAGTACAAACTATATATATGAGAGTGTACGTTTGTGTATATGTTGTAATGTGTATGTATGTGTCTGTGACTGTTTGTGGGTTTACTGTAAGCTAATCAGCTACTCACCTACCTCCACTAAAAGCCCTACAGTCTGTGACGGGGAGTTCCACATGTATTCTTGTTTCTTACTTTGTTCTCATATTAATAAATTAAATTAATGGACGCTGAATAATAAACACATAAAAGTAAAGTCACTGTTGACAGTTTAAGCAACAGAAAATAAATCAAGACATTGTGTTCGTAAGAGTCGCTAGCTAGCTAGCTATATAAGAAGATGACATCCCCTATCTAATGGTTGGCCAACTGGTGGAAACAGCTGTCAATGGGCACAACACCAGAGCTAACTAACTCGCTGAACAAATCAGAGATGGTGGCAGTAATTACTGATAATGTACCCTGATCATGTAAGTTTCAACGTGCATAATTGGCAGTGCTTGCAGGTGGGCAGCCAGTGAGGGATCATGTCCTTGTCACTCCACTAGTGACTCCTGCTTGTTGGTTTATATTGAGGTGAGTGGGATCTGGGGTAGTATCATGAACCTCTTAACCACCTTTCTTCACTCATGATCACACAGTCATCCTTGTCTGGCCTTCTATTGGCAGAGGGATAGATGTGGAAGAGTGAAAAGCTAATGGAATATGGTAAATCTATGCTCCAAGGATACAGAAGTGGATTTCTGTGCAAATTCAACAAAGGTTACTTACTGTGTCTAACAAATTTCAAGTGTAACAGGTCCATTAACATGAGTTATAGCCCAGGGCTAATTTTTGAATGTGAAAAGCCCATAGGAGATGTTAAGCATTAGGTAGGCTAGCTATGTTGACTAATTGGCTACTAGCAGCTTAAAAGCTAGCTACAGCATTAGCTTATAAAACAGGTTCAATTGTATTGGGGCTTTTTAATGATCTGCCATGAAGCACCATATTTTTGGTGGTTGGTTTGCAGGTTGTCAATCAAAGACATCCCGTAGGTGATTTCAGTTAAGTTTGTGTCTGGTTTAAGGAGGCTACTGATAAATTTAAGGTTAAAATATAATTCATCAAAAAAAAATGAAATGAAATTACCTATTGTACTAAAATAAGTAACATTATTAAGGAAGAAGTTTTCTAATATGACATAATTAATAAAATTCATGTCAAGACTAAGAGTGAATCTAAAATCCAAATCTAAAATTGGCACACACACACACACACACACACACACACAGTATCAGTTTGGTAGACAGCGGGAGCCTCTAATAAACTCCTGTTGCCAGCTTCATCTACTTCTTTCTCGGCCATTACTTCTTTCTATCAATTAACCTTTAAGCTCTCCCTTCCTTCACAGTCACATTAATTGAAGATTGGGGAAATGGGTGTGTAAAACCAAAGAAGTGTGGCAGGGTAGTCTCCATTTCCTGAGCTGAAATGATCAATAGTCTATGAATATTCTGATCAGAGTCCTCAGGCCTGAGAAAAATTTCAACGTTTGGTCTACAAGAGCTGCTAACTGAAGAGACCAGAAAAAAGAAGAAAAACAGAAATCACAAGAGAGAGAAAGGAAGGGGGAGAGAGGAAAAAGCTTAAGGATGCGAGGTGGTGTCACATATCAGTGCTAGTTCTAGTTTTCAGTATAAACTCTGGTGTAGTTTCTGCTGAATTTGCAATCCTGATTTTCATTAAAAATGACAAAACTGACCAAAGACCCTTTCTGTTTTACCTTTAAATATTAAGAGACGAGAGAACTCCCGCACACTCTCCTTTAGTTGCAGTAAACTTTATAAGAGATACAACATTTTGGTCCTTAGACCTGCATCAGGTAAAACTGAGGAACAAAGAACATTCCAGACACAGCCGACACCTCCTAAGGTGAAGCCAATCAGGCACTGTCTGGGTCAGTCTGCATTTAGCCATAATTGGCTGATTGGCTTCACCTGAGGAGGTGTCGGCTGTGTCTGGAATGTTCTTTGCTCCTCAGTTTTACCTGATGCAGGTTATCTCTTATAAAGTTTATTGCAACCAAAAGGACTGTGTGCAGGAGTTCCCTCTTCTCTTTCCTATGGATATTTCCTCCTATGCACCTGTCTACAAAAAAGTGAAGGTGTGTATGAGCCTTCACACCATTTAAAATATTAAAAGTACAAGAAAATCGAGAAGTTAAACCGCAGGATGGTAATCAATGCACCTGAAGGAATCTTTTTTTGTGAGAAATAACACGAGTTGTAGTGTTTTCTCAAATGAGCACCTTGCTCACACAGTAAATGTACAGCTGTAGCTTATGTGTTGTAGACAAGTCCAGAACTGCTTGAATTGGACCCAATTGCAAAAGTACTGTGGTCATTTTGGGAAACACACTTATTCAAGACGTCACTGCCTGGCCAAGAAATAGTTCCCGTACATAACTCCCCGTAAAACCACAAATTGTCATTTTTACATTTTAGTTTTTGTAAAGATCAAACAAACACAATATAATGTGTTTAGTGAGATTTAAATGTATTGGTAGGCAGATTTTCTTAACCTTTGGACAGAGCCAGGCCAGCTGTTTCCTCCTGATTCCAATCTTTATGCTAAGCTAAGCTAATCTCCCGCTGGCTCTATAGCTTCATATTTAGCGTACAGACATGAGAGTGGTATCGATCTTCTCATCTAACATTCAGCATGAAAGTTAATTTCCCAAAAGGTCAAAAAGGGCAGCAAAAATGTGACAAAATGTAGTGACGCAGCAAAAAGTAGTCACTGCACAAAAATCAGTTCGTGAAAGGGAGAAGGTCTTTCTAACATGACAAAGCATTTGCCGAAGCATGGTATGAAAATGCAATGTTTTTTAATTCCCAAGTTGTAGTCATAATGCCGGAGAATCTGACCAACTAAAAAGCGTAAAATAGCAAACATCCAACTTGCATGACAAGATAGAGAATATTTACTGTATTCTTTTTTTCAATTTTACCCTTCAACCAAAAAGAATCACAAAATCCCTTGTTATTTATAGTACATGACTGTGTGGCAGCCTACACCTGTGGAAAATAAAAGTATATTTTGGTTTCTTGAAACAACCCACAATACAATAGTAACAAGTTTAGTCCAGTACCGTACTCATTCTACTGAAAATAATCATCCTGTTATCTGCAACCTTAACAAAACAAAAAAATAAAAATAAAATATATATATATATATCTTTGCCACAAACATTAACATTGATTTATGTTGACGGAAATCAGAGAGACACCATTTCCTTTTTCCCCTAAACAAGGTTTACAGTTGGATATTAATGTTCTTATGCCCCTTTGCTAAATTCAATTGCTGGTGTCATGTTTTACAGTGATAGATTACCTTTACTGAATGAATCAGAAGTCTCCAGAGTTGTTGTTGCCGTTTGGAATCGATTGGGGCTGAATAAGCCCACAAGGTTTAGCATGTGTTTATTCATGCCACTATTGACATTAAGGGGAGGAACCGCCTCCAAAAGTGATTCATTTGCTGTTGAATTCAGTATCAAATAAATGTATATAGTGAAGGAATAAAGTGATAAAATGACTAAAATTCACATCAATTCAAGAGTTTGTTTGTTTGTTAGAAATGCATCTACACAAATCCAGATTACTCGGTCAAGTCATGTAAAAGTCAGAGGATATCATTTGCAAAGATAAATTATTATTTTGTCCACTGTAATGTAGTTTGACTTGCTAATAACTTGCTCTGATTGGAACACTTTGTAGTGCACAGCATGACATGCCTCGTCTCTAATCACTTGTGGCGCTGGCTGAACGAAATCCAGGGCTGATTACTATCTTGCCGACTGATTTAACTGATATTGTTCCAAATTACAATTTCATGACACTGGTTCCAGAAAGATGACAACTAGCTTCAGCGTGGACAGCTACAATGACTTTATTTTATTCATAGCTGGTACCGTGATGCAATGAGCACAATAACAATTTCTTTGTTTCAAATTCCAAATGCATAATCACAGCCAAACAATAGGCCTACTGCTACTAATATGTATTTTTAAATGCAAGCAAACCTGTAGCTTGTGTCTGCAAAGCTTTTTTTTTGTTGCAGATCATTATTATTATGCATCAAATCCACATGCTACTGTACAGACTTGCAGCTCATATTTGACAATTTCTCACCTACTGTAACAGTTTTCACTTAACAGTTTATGGACTTTGCAGACAACCTTTATGAGTATTACATATCACCTGATGGTTCTGAGGTCCTTGGGTAATACTACTCCAATGCAGAGGTCTCTTTACGGGTCCACTCAACCTGAGTTAGGCCAGGTCTAATAATTATATTTAGTCTAAAATAAAGAGTTTTGTATTGCCGCGAGTTTGTGTGTCTGTATGTATTGACATGACATTTATTGCTGCTCTTTTCAACCATGGCTGCTTGGTAATTGGTGAAGCATCATTACAGCTGCCAGTGTTGCTGTTCTCTCTCTATTTGGGTTTGTGCGGGGCAACAGGGTCTAATTATCATTGGGTCACTCGCAACCATATCGCCACACGAGAACGTTTATTTTGGATGATGACTCTCCTACAATTTCTGTGCATGGCAACTATGGTATGGTTAAGCTTAGGGAAAGGGATTGTGTTTATGCCAAATACAATTTGGGTAGGGTTAGGCAACTAAAATATATGGCTGAGGTTAGGGTGAGCTTGTGGTACTCCGGTCTCCTGCATGCTACACAGCCATCCACCACCCTGACCCTTGAGATTTGGTTTTCTTTTTTGAAAATGAATTGTTGCACATTGAGTTCGGGTAGGTTTTTCATGGGTCAATATCGCATCAGGTCCACCTATATTCTAATTTCAAGGCAATTATCATCAGGCCTTGCCACACATTCATCTGAATTACACCTGTGTCCCTCCCTATCAGCTGGTGTGAATGAAAACACTGCGGATTTTGGCTTCAACAAGCAGGATAATGTAAATATACAAAAGAAATATCCTTGCCAGGATTCAGTATGTCTAATGGGGATTTGGTACATTCATTTGTAAGGGTAATGCATGATCCCATCTATATTAAAATGCAATCTGGAAACTGGAAGTGGGCTCATTTACACATTTCTATGGCCTCCACTAGTCTGGCTCACATCGCCATTGGTTTTCAGCCAGAATAAGCTATGTGAGGAAGTAGTTCCCATGGGGTAGAAGCATCATGACTCTCTCTGAGCTTTGCCACACTGAAGGACTCCAGCACCATCCACTCTCATCTGTCATCACTCCACTTCATCATCAAAGACGAAACCACTGTAACAAGTTTCACAGCAGCCGCAATAACAACTGACTCTACAATATAATACAGGTAGATGTGAGGGTCATTATTTTTGCATGCAAACAGTCAAATCTAACTCAGACTTTAAAAATCATTCCAGAAATAAAAGAAAATACAACCTGCAAAAAAGTAGGCCGCATTTTAAATTCTGCTTTGATTTCATTTATGGCACTACAGGCGTATCTGTAGTAGAACGGCAGATGGTTATTGTAGGATCATAGAGTGCTGCAGGAATGAGTTAGCATGTTAGCTCTTCCTGTTCATAATGGCCATAGGATCTTCAACATGTCCAATGACAATAAGCTGAGGAAAACTTTCCACAGGACTCCCAAACTGTCAGTGTGTCATGACAGGAAGCTCTGTGTTATAGTGAATGTGATTGGACATGATTGTCACAGCCTCTAAACACGGCCACCTATACTGTATGATAATGTATTCTTTGTGATCCCACCCCGTATCCAAGTGCACCACAGGTGTACCGAGCACCCCCCCGATGTGCTGGGCAGGGCGCACTTTACTGCGATCTGTGCCGCAAATAGACCCCGTAGTCTTGTTTGACAAAGTGATAGCCTTAACCTTCTGGCTTTTCATAGTGCACGTGCAAAATGAAATGTGATGATAGTATAGAGAAAGACTGTAAATAACAATGGAATATGCAATGTGTGTGTGTGTGTGTGTGTGTGTGTGTGTGACAATACGTTCCCTAGCCTGAAGGGCATACTATTTTTTGGCTGGTTTCATCTCCTAAGTGATGTCACCATCCGCTCTCCATTTAATCTGAATCTGTCTCTCTCTACACCTCTATCTCCTTTTCTCTCTCTCTCTTTCTCAATCTCTCTTTCAAGCCAACACCTTTAACACCCCGGCTATCACCTCTTATCACTGAAAAACTGTCATAAAGAGAGTGTGGGATAATATCATAGTATTTCTTGCTCATACACATCACTCTCTATCTCCTCTACTCTCTGTGTTATCTTGTTCACACACTCATCTATCTTCCTGGCTATTTTTGTCTTCTCTTTGCTCCCTACGACTCATTTTTCCCCTCTCTCCACCTTATTTCTTCAACTCACTCATTCCTTTGGCCTCTCTTTCTCTCGTAAAAAGTGCTATAGTTGCGTTAAATCATTACACTTCTCTCTTTGCGTTTCTCTTCTCCTTGACCCCCAAGAGGTTTCTTCCTGATTTTTTTTAGATCAGCATTTTATTCCCGTATGCTGTTCGGTTCCTTTTTGTGAGGGGGCAGGGGTGGGGTTGAACAGCCAATCCCACAATCCCTCACTCCAGGGGTTGGGGTTTGCAAAGGGGGTTCTTCATCAGCAGACTGTCCTTCAAGAATCACTTCCTCTTTCTCAGAACCTGAGTCAGCACCGGATCACCTTTAGAGGGAAGGGTGTTATTGGACTCTGTTTATTTCAGACCAACAAGCCAGAATTGAAGAGTGCAGGGTGACACATAAAGACATGCACAAACATACACGTAATCATGTACACATTCAGACACACACAAACTAAGTACCGCTCCACTAAAGCATAAGGTACAGTACATGGGTATTGGGTCTCAATCACAGCCCTTCACAATGAGCTCACTTACAGTTTTCTACAGGACAACAAGGACCAGCAGCACATGAATCAAGCATGCCAACACTCACAATGGACACAAAAGACTGAAAGAACCATTAACATTGAATCAATTATCAAACAGCTAATTCCCTGATTTGGTACATCCAAGGACATTTACCTGATTTGGCCAGGCTTTCCCCTGGCAGAGGATTATGTAGCAGCCACCATTATCTTAATCACTTTTGTTGTAAATGTTCATGAGCTTTGTAATAATTTAGGGCAAGTGTTAAAACAAGTCATTAGTGTTGATGGTAACAAGTTTTTAGCAATGCTAGCAGCATGGCTCTACGGATGGCAATGTCGGTCTCTTTGGTCCAGACTGAAATATCTCAACAACTATTAGATGGATTGCCCTGAAACTTTGTACAGACATTCATTGTCCCCAGAAGTTAAAACCTTCTGACTTTGCTTTTCCTGTAGTGCCACCAACCAGTCAAAGTTTTCACTTACCCAGAGAAATATCTCAACTTCGACTAATTGGATTGGCATACTTTGTTTTGCAGACATACATGGTTCCCAGACAATGTATCCTACTGACTTTGAAGATCCCCTGGGTTTTCCTCTAGCGCCAGCATGAGGTTCACATTTGTGGTTTGAGTGTAATGTCATTACTGTTTAACTATTGGATTGCTTGCTATGAAATTTGGTACACACATTCCTTCTCCTCACAGGATGAATTGCTGTCACTTTGGTGATTGCTAAACTTTATAATTAGCGGCATCAAGTCAATAAGTTCCCAATTCATTCAATACTTTAGTTTATGACCAAATACCTGCAGAACTATTGACATTTCCCATCAGCCTCAGCTGTACGTTATGTTTACTGATTACTAAAATGATGAACATGGTAAACATTATACCTGCTGAACATTTCATTTGTGAGAGGACGAGTGAGTTAAGTCTTCTTTTAAAAGTTACATTGTCGCACTTTAAGGAATTGAGACAGAGCGCATTTAAGTCCCACCCACACCGGAGGGGAAAACAATTCATCGCTCTCCAATGACTTTGTATGAGGGGGCCTCTTTGTCACTTCGGTCTGCTAGCAAACAACAGAAACATGCCTAAAAGCTGCTTGAAGAATGGGAAAACTGTGGAACAGATATCCAAATGTCAGTTTTAGGCTAACTATATTGTTCTAAGTCAAGCTAAAGCATTTTGACAGTATGCAATTTGTGTAGTGGAATATGGCTAAATCAGAAAGCTATGCAGTATTATGTTAGCAGGTGCCTTAGCTAACTACAGAAACTGAGCTTGAGAAGGGACACTGAGATAGAGTGACAATATTGAGTTTGTCCTCTCTGGTAGACACAGGGTGCTAAAATATTCCTTTGACATGCTGAAATCTAATGTTTTTAGCTAGCTACAGGTATTTTGTTTGTTAGCGTTTCAGACCTTGGTTGCATATTGTGGTGCCGATTGTTTTCCCCTCCAGTGGGCATGGTTTTCAGAGTATGACGCATTGCGCTCTGTCTCTATGGTTAGGCTTAGACAACTTTAATAACACTTGGAAAAATTGTGGTTAACTGTTAACTGTGATGAGATTCAATCTCAGTCTCTTACATGAAAGTCTGTCACACTACAGGCCCATCCAGCACCCATAACCTCCTCCGTAAAGGCCACACTACTTCTTGCACTGGCACAGAATGTCGGCATTGGATGTAAATCGTGAGGGGCAGAATCGTCCAATATGGACGTAATTCCTGGGGATAGTTGGTTGTGTGATACAACCAAAAGCTCTGGGACACTGAATGGACCTTCAGCAAAAGGCTTTTCTTTGATGGAGCTTTCAAAAAATCTGAGCAGCAATGAGGATTTGCCTCAGTTGAAAATGTATTGAGAAAACTGAGAACACAATCAGCAACTTAAATAAATTCACTTTTAAATTCTGGGTCAGTTTTGATAGAATTCAGCAGCTATGGCGCCACATATTGTTAACTGCAACAACAAAGACAAACTTACCTTTCCGACTGGCTTCTTCTCCATTGCTACAGTGCCCGAGGCTCATAGGTATTGTAGTATTTAGATCCAATGACAGACGTTTCTCAGAAACGAAACAATTAAAACTGGTGATCATAACATAAACGTTAAAAATCTACAGGGGTCTACAGGGTCTTTACATTATCTGGGAGAATCCCATGTTTCTGTGTTAAATAACACTGAGGATATTGTTTTTACCCATTCTGTATTCCCATTAAAAATAAATTCTTCCGCAACCAACGGCCCCGCCCACTTCGCAACTCTATACTTCTTCATTTATATTTAGCCCCTGCAGACTTCTTAAATCCATTGACCTTTAAAGTGTGAAAGGATAGCAGATGACTTTAAGTTCCTGACAAACTGACGACAAGATCTTAATACATGTTACAGATTTTGAACAATGTTACAAAGTAGTTAGTGGATTCGATTTTACAGTACATCTGTTCAGTCCTCCAACAAAGAAACATGGCTCCTTATTGACAGAGCAATGGAGTTACCTTCACCTCTGACCTCTGTGGCAGGAATGGAAAAGACGTGTGGACACTGTACATCTAAAGAAAGTGTCTCAGCGAGCTGCTGGGCTCCATTGATTTTTAATCTCCTAAAGCACTGTGTCATTATTGCGATAAAAACAACCGCCCCCTGCTTTTCCTTGATGATCTCTCTAATGTTTATTGACAATAAGCGCAGATTGAGTTTGTGTGGATTTCAGTGTCCCTTCTGTCCATCACACTGTGTCCGTAAGTGTTACTCTATTAGATGGATGGATGGATGGAGTATCACTTACATGTGCACGCGCATACATACACATAAAAACACACTCACATTCACCCACTGCTGCACACACACTCACACACATGCAGCGGTACACTGCTCTCTCTCTCCATGTGGCTGACCTCTGATTTGCTCCCCAGTCCCTCAGTGCTGAGAGCCCAGCTCCTGCCAGCAGCAGCACTTTAGGGTTAATAAATGAAGCCCAAATGGGTTTGACCTCCAGAAGAGACACAAAGTGATGAAAAATGGCATTTTGACACTGCACGGATACAGGGCCTATCACCGTATGGCGACCTTGATATTTTAACCAAGTGCTTTGTGAGCCGTAATTGACTTTCCCCTCTAAAAATCCATCCTCTCCTAACAATCAGATCCTTCACATCCTTCCTCTCTCCCTACCTCTCCCTCTGTGTCCCTTCATCCAAATGCTATAGTGGATCACTGCTCATGTGTTGGAGAGGCCAGATTGATGTTACTGTTCATACTAATGTTGTCATGCACTATACAGGCCACTTCATATATCAAACCCCGAGGGAAGAGTGTGAGGTGGCTTTCAGGTCACACCTTAGCTTTTCATACTCTGGAGACAATGATGAAGAGAGAATCAAATAATTTAGGTCGATAGAATAATATAGAAATTTGCTGTCACTAAAGGTGGATATTTTGAATCACTTTGCTGTTTCATCCAGTTGGTTTAAAGCCTCATAGTCAGTGTATACAGTGGGGCAAAAAAGTATTTAGTCAGCCACCAATTGTGCAAGTTCTCCCACTTAAAAAGATGAGGGAG
>LKNJ01001993.1:0-21393 GCA_002120245.1 Maccullochella peelii
CACACACACACACACACACCAGTTAAATCTAGAATTTTACTCACTCGCTGACTGCATGGACCCTCAGAGTCCCAACATCCTCAACCCTCAATATGCGAATGGAGAAAATACTGTGACTGCAGAAAGAGAAAAAAAATCAAACACACGGTGGAAAAGACACACGTTTAAGGATTATAATGCTTTTTGAATTTGTAGTAAATATGTTACTGACATCAATAACTAAAGTAAAAAGAATAAAATAAAACTTGAATGAATATTCTGTTCACCAAATCAGTGTGATGTACGCCCGACACTGTAACACCACCTGTGATTCATTTATCTCCATCACTGTCACATCCCCTGTAAATGAAACTTGCCCACACTTGGCGCAGAAAGAACAGCCTTATATAGAAATTTTGGGGTGTTGAATATGGTAATGATCACGTTTAACGAATGCACACCTACTCGTGAACAGGTGGCGTTCATTAAGCTGAAAAGAGCAATTTCCGACACGTTTGTGCAGTTAAGAGAGTTTGTTGAATCTGTCTTGGAAGACTTGTATGAGCAAACCTCAAGAAAAAGTATGAGATTTGGGATAAGAATATAACAGTGTTCTTGCATGAGGCCCGTGCAAGAGGAATATTGTCAAGGTACAACAAAGTTGGTGATCTAGGAATGAATGCTTCTTTGACTTTTGCACTCAGTGTTAAGTTGCTGTTTGAAAATCATGTGTAAGTGCTGCTGGCTGTCCTCCTCACCTCCTGCTGGAGAGCTGGTTGAGTCGGGTGGAGGAGAAGCTCTGGTTCTTCTTGCCCAGCTTCATCACCTTGTAAGCCTCTTCCACACTATTTACCTGAACCCAACGCAGATCTAAATATAAATTTAGAAAAACAGGATACTCATAAACTGGAAAAGTTATTTTGCCACAGCTCAAATATGTGCTTAACTAAATTATTTTAATCTAAAATCAACTTCAGACTTCTGTCACATATTGCGCTATGTCCCTCCCCCTTCAAACCTTTGACAAAGGTGTTGCCCTTGACGTCCTGTGACAGGCGCAGCGCGGTCCTCCTCAGGGCCCCGCTGGGAACCACCTCAAGGAGATCGTGAATGTTTTCATTGTAGATTTCACAAAAAGAAACCCAAACAGAGAACTTAGTGAACGTTTCCGCCTCCAGGCTGATTTTATCCTCAGCTGCTACAGTCGTCTGCAGAATGGAGGAGCCTGCAACAGAGACGAACTTTTAAAATCATCGCCCTGTACTAACACACACTATAGTGGATGTAGTAACACAGGAGGAATTTTAAATATCCAAAACCTATGGTTAATCAGTACAGTTTGGAAATATAAACATGGATCAAACAGTGCTGTCAATCAGAATTAGTCAAACATTATCACAGTGCACAGTCACATTTGCAGCTGCAGTGCAAACTACAGCAGAAAAACAACCAATAATTAATTAATAGATAATAGAGGAACAGACAAATCTAAATCTTGCCTTCATGGAGAGTCTTATTGGTCGAGTTCAACAGGCTGGCATTGCTCGTCTCACTCTAAAAGGCAAAGAGTAAAGATGCATCAATGACACTTATAGTTATATGTATATATACAAGAGTAATTACTAAAAACAAATAAAACTAGACATAAGAAACAAACACTTCAAAAGTATGGAATCATAGGAGTGCCATAAAAAAAGAAATAATGTGTGAAAGAATAAGACAGTAAATGTGGAAATATAAGGAGAAATAACAAAATATAAAGTATCCCTTGATTTTTCCTTATTCACTGTCCTTGCTTTTCCCTTATTGCTTCTGTTTTTAAGGGAAAAGCAAAATGAAAAAATAAAGGGAACCTACACAGGAGGCATTTCAGCTAAATTTTCAGTTGTCAGTCTCACACACATCTCACAGAATAGATACACCCCTTTTTTAAAATCAATATAGCCATCTACACAGACTGCATGATAGCTTGCATTTCACTCACGCTTTATGGAGGTTGCTGCAATCCAAAGTGTATTTTCTTCCATTTTACGTGCATAACTACAGTGACGGTGTGTTGGGCTCTGAGTGCTGCGAAAACACAGGTGACCTACACTGCAGTACTGTGCCTGAATGCATCCTGCGTAGACACTGATGGAGGATTGGAGCTGCTGCTGCTGTACTAACACGCTCGCTGCTGGTCTGAACCTCCAAAGCAGTCTCGTACACACAGGTTACCTCTTTAAGCTGTCTGAAGAGGTTCCTCTTGAACACCGCCTCCTCAGCCTGCTGCTCCTTGGTGAGCCTTGTGAACTCTCGGCTGCGGTGAGGTTTGATGCTCATTCCAGTGAAAACCTGTTCATCAATACTGCTGAAAATGACACCGAGAGACCTGGGCAGGACACCAGCATCAGCATCTGGACCTGGAGTGACAAGAGCATATTGTTAGGGCACTTCTATTATCATTATTATCTCAAGACTATATGTCTGAAATACAATAGGGTAATTTCTTCCTCAGACACAGGTGCATGCATGCAGGGGCAGACAGCAGCTGTCTGTCGTCATTATGAAGTCCACTCACTATTTCATCTGCTCCTACCGTGTATTTACTGGCAAGACATCAGCCAGAGATCTCCTGACAGCTTGCCAGGTAGCTAAATGAATAATAACTAAATAGCAGCACTATTTAAATGTATGAGAGTGGAACAGACCTAAGAATGTGTAGGTCTTCCCAGTGTTGGTGACTCCATAAGTGAAAACCATAGAGTTTCCCCCTTCGAGAACATCTTTCACCAAATCCTTTACTGTGCCTTCAAACAGCTCTCTCTGTGTTGTCTCAGGACCATATACCTATTGGAGGAAGGACAAAAAACCTATCAAACATCAAGTGTAGAAACTCTTTATTAAAAAATAATGAAAACATTTCATCTTTTTTATATATATATAGGGATTTCTCAACCTTTTCTGGCCTGTGACTCTGTTTTTAGGTTCAAAAAATGAACGGAGGGAGACACAAATGGATCGTATACAGGCGACGATATATTCAGAACAATAGAGACAGAGCGCAATTAAGTCCTGCCCACACCAGAGGGGAAAACAATTCATCGCTCTCCATTGACTTTGTATCGCGTGAAGGTAAAGAACCCAGAACTAAGTTTTTATAAGCTGCCGAACCAAAAAACTGAGCCTTTAGCAAGACAAAAGTGGATCCAGGCAATAAGACATCAGCAGGAGGAATGGGAAAACTGTGAGATCCTGACACTCAGCTGAGGCAAACTGTTCAGTTGAAGCTAACTAAGCTATGCAAGGCCTGGTTTTGATGTTTGTTAGGTTAAATGATGATCTTACCTGGTGATTCGATCAAATAGTTATAAATATCATTTCACTTCTGACCATTCAATGGGATCATTTCTCCAAGAAAAGCAAGGTAAGGAGAATGGACACTGAGATAGACCGACAATACTGAGCTTGTCAATATACCTTTTCCTCTCTGGTAGACATGGGGTGCTAAAATAATCCTCTGACATGCTGAAATCTAATGCTTTTAGCTAGCTACAGGCATTTCAGCCCTTGGTTGCATATTGTGATCGTTTTCCCCACCAGGGGGCGTGATTTTTAGAGTATGACGCGTTGCACTCTGTCTCTATAAGAAAATATCAATGCATAAGTCTTAGGAAAGAAGATACATCTTTCTGTGGTCAGATGAAGTTAACTTTTTTGTCTTTCTTATCTGCCAGGAAACACCAACCTGAGAGAACTGGAAGCGCTGGCCAGTCTGTGGAAGGGATTTGTCAGTGCTAAGCCTCGCCGAGAGGGACAAACTGGGAGGCTTCAGCAGAACTGTGTCAGGGGGCTCGATGATAATGCAGTCCTGTTAAAAAAATGTAAAAAACGGGGAGACAGACAAGACAAAAATTATTTCTCTCTCTTTTAGAATTATTCAGTTATTCAGAATTATCTATTTACAGGATTTTACAGCAGAAAATGTGAACTATAAAGCAAAGCCTGTTTTGGGGAGGGTCTTGAAATTTCATTAAGTCAGTACTTACAATAAACAGATTTGGCAACCAGAAAACCAAGCAGCTACCAAGCACAATGGTATTAATCTCTGATCAACTCCCTGCATATGAACGTATTTTATTATGTTTCTTTATTTTACCTGCGACTCTCCATGATTGATCTCTGCTGAGGTGAAAGGTCGGATGCGGAGGTAGACCTGAAGGTGTTCTTTCTCCTCGATGCTGGAATGCTGCACAACACATCAGGGTTTAATAATAATAATAATAATAATAATAATAATAATAATCATTTTATTCATAGAGCACTTTTCAAGCAATAAGCACAAAGTGCTTTCCAAGGTGTGGAAATTCAAAGCATAAGCAACAATGAAAAACATCAAGAGGAAAGTGAAAGACTACATTTTGTGGCATTGGGTCGAAGCTCACATCTGGATTAGATGTGAGAAATAGTTTAGTAAGAAATTATGTATATTTCTAGATAACATAACAAGCAACCATCAGTTGGGAGTTCAAAAGTTAAAGACAGTGTCTGAACAAATAGAATAAACACACATTTTAAAAAGTGTGCCATCTTCTTAGCAGGCTAAGAAAAAAAAGTCAGCGGGAATTAGACGGCAAACTTTTAGAAAATGACCTGAAAATCACATATTACACAAAAGCAGCAATTTCAAAGAATCAAGTAATGTTAGTGTGGAAGTGGTCTGGCTTTCTAGTTCTTGACTGAAAGCAAGCGATTGTCAATTTGGCTCATCTAAGTGGTGGACTGGCTTTTATTGCCTTATATCTTGTGCATGCTGGAAGAAGCTTGAGGCCACTGAGGCATAAACTTTAAAGAATAGGTTCACAATTTCAAGTCCATCTTAAAACAATAGCCAGGTGCCCGTATGAACATAGAAACAGATTACACTTGCTGTAATCATCCCTCTTGTTCATAAGGAGATCCCTTCCTAATGCACTTTCAATGTGTGTGATGGGGGACAAAATCAGCAGTCCTCATACTCAACAAACAACACAACAAAAAAAGACTGAATCTTAAGTTACAGTCTTATTAGTTCCTCCACTGATTTGCCAGTTTATAGCTACATCACACTTAAATGATGAAACAGGTCTGCACATGTTGCTGTAAATATCCTTTATAAGCACTTTATCAGAATCAGAATCAGAATCAGAATCGGGTTTATTGCCAAGTAGGTTTTCACATACAAGGAATTTGCTTTGGTGAATTGGTGCATAATAAGAAAAAGCAAGTATACAAATGTTAAATAGAGAATTTCACTTTAAACAATGTAAAGAAATATAAATAAGTGAAATAAGATAAAATTGGAAACAAAACACACTATACAATAATATGGATATGGAGAGCTATACAATATAATGAAGTAAATACAGCATTTATGCTTTAAAAAGATACTTCGGCATATTATAGGTATAGTCTGCCCATTGTCACTTGTATGGTGATACCATTATCATTACTGAGGGCAAAAGTATTGACGGCATCATTGTGAGTTACCCTGTCATTACCAGGTTTACCTGTGAGTCTGGCAAGGTGCTGAATTCTGATGAGAGATCTCTCTTCAAATCGTGGACCGAGTCGTCCCGTTTGTCAGCCTTGTTGTTCAGGCATGATTCCATCATCCTGCAACAAATAAACACAGACGAAAGAGTAAACCAAAACAGGCAAACGGTAAAGTGACCTCACTTGGACTAACTTTTCCCTACACCAAAGACAAAAGGGAGGAAGTCTAGCTAGCATCCTGCGGTACGTTTGACGCCCTTCAAAAAGCTGGCATTTTGTATTGCACTGGATATCGACACATTTAGAAATCGTCAGGGGCTTACCTTTTGTACCAAGCAACTCTTAAATCAGCTTTGTTAAACAGTGATTCAACTGAAAATGGTCGCTATAGTTAACTTTAACGTTAACAGAAGAAAGTGAAAGTCGTAAGGTGGGGTAGGTGGTTATTGAGCGCAAGTCAAGTGCTCCCTTTATTGACGTTTTGTTAACGTTCTCCGTTTCAGTCGATATATAAAACCGTTGTAACGTTTTGAATCGTTTAAAATTGTGTTCACGACACGTATCTTGGTCAAGCTAGCTGGAAAATGTTCAGCTAACCAGCTAGCTAGCTGGTATTTTCAGCTGACTAGCATTCGCACCTGTCAACTGATAATTATAACAAAGTTAATGTCCATAACAAATGTTTTCTAAAAAGAACTCAACGATGACACACCAACTGGGATATTACTCAATAAAAATACTTACCTGACAGATAAATTTGGGACATTAAGTACAAAGTCAGAAGAATATTATTTTGTGTGCTAACCAATGAAAACACAGCCGCGGTCTGAGTTTGAAACGGACCAATAGGATTCAAGCAGAAACTGCGCATGCGTCCTTTCCGTGCTGCGTTCATTAGTTCTTATGTTGGTTGGAAATCAGAGATCTCCTAAAAAGGTCTAATGGCAATGGTGTGTTTATTGTAACTGATTTAGTTTAGCATGAGGGTGAGATAAAGCTATAATAATAAGATCAAGCAAGAATCAGCTGGCAGGCAGAGTTTCCGGCCTGCATTTTAGGTATCCGCAGCTGTGACTCCGGTTTTGCCAATAGGATTAATTATGAGCGGACTTTACGCCTCAAATTCGGCCCTGAGCAGGCAGCACAGCAGGTCACTACCTATCCTAGGATGGCCCGGCAAGCCGCAAGGAATGCAAGGAACCCCAGCTGCTTTTTTATGCTAATATTGTGATTCACACCCACCTCTCCAAAATGCTTCTCTCACCTAGCTCTTGATTACTTGAATAATTTAGTTATTAAGTCTCAAGGAGAAGTTGACTGGTTCCTCAATTAAGCATCTACCAAATCTGCTCATTATTGGCACATGATCACTTCCCATTGTATTGTGATCCATTATTTCCCACAAACTGATTAATGCCAATTCTGTGACATCATTGTGATATCTATAGAGGATGAACTTGCCTGGCTTTTTTTAACCCATGTTGGTCGGCCATCATTTGATTGTTATCTATAAAATCTTCCAAAACTCTTCCGTTTCTATCTCTCTTCTTACTACCCCATAGTTCATTATGTGCATTAAAGTCCCATACCCAAACTACCCAAACATCTTAGCCGTCATTTCCTGAAAATAATTTTCTTCTTGATTTATGCATCTATTTGTCTTTCCGTTGAAACAGACTCAAATAATAAAAGGTGCCAACGGGATGTTGAGAGGTTACTTCTATCTTTCCAACTCAGTAGATTGTTTTTTTAGCAACTGTTAAGGCGACCATTATGAGTTGTTCATATTTCAGTGGTGGTTCAACTGAGGAAAGGTCTCCTAGCAGACACACAGATGGGGAGACTGCTGCTGCGAACTACGGTAGCTTATGTGTAATGTTCGTCCAGAGTGTTTAAGTGGGTGGGCAGAGCCAGGTGGCATGAATGTTGTCATCTGTAGTGTTTCATGTACACTTTATACAGGTTTCATTGTCTGCGAGTCCCATTTTGTGTAGGTGATATTGGATGAGGTGAATTTTGGATTGAACAACTTGCAATTTGGTGTTATGGGGTGTGTTATGAGGAGATGTTAGTGCAGATAATTCATTGTTCTAATGTAGTAAAAGTCACTGAGGGAACTCAACACACGTCTTGTCATTTTAAGTTTAAGCTTATTTGTCATTCCAACTATGAAAAACTAAAGCTAAAATTGTATTGTTTCTCCCAGGACCAGAAAACATCAGACAACATAACTATGTTAGTTTTTTTTACATACAAATCATATAGAAATGACCAAAGATAAAAATATATTGAAGTGTAACAGAACCAACAGCAGCAAGCAAATCAGTCTTAATTAATGTTCATCATGCATGATGAATTGCATGCAAAACCTATATTAGCACTGAAACCAGCTATTTTCACCAGAGGGCATTAATGTATGTTTAAGGTGGAGGAGGTTTTTGTTTCTCCCGTTTCTCTTAATGTTATCCCTTTTTTGCAAAATACTGAGTCAGTCCTCAGTCAGTCAGACATCAGCTAGTGGGGAAGCCAGTCAACTAGTCCATCATGGCTGTCAACATCCCAGGAGTGATAGTGATGGTGTTTTTCTACCTGCTGGTCCTTGGGACTGGCATCTGGGCTTCTTTCAAGTCCAAAAGGAAACAGAAGAAAAGTGCAGCCACTGGGATGGAGATGGCCCTGCTGGGAAACCGGAGGATTAGCTGGGTGGTGGGGATCTTCACAATGACAGGTGAGGAGAGCGCAGCTGGCAAAGCAAGGATGGAAACTGTTTGACTGTGAATTACAAAGTCATGATAATTAAGGAAATATATTTTTAAGAATATATCTTTAAAGTTCTTTACAGCGTACGTGTTATATCCACTGACTGCAAAATGGCAGAAACAGTTTCCATTAACAAGATGTTTTGAATACATTATATAAATATAAATATCTGTGAACAAATTCTGCACAAAGTTTTAACATGTGAACTATGTGTTTAAGCTTGTTTTTACTTTTGACTTATATGTCGTGTTTATGTGCTGTATCTTTTTATCTTGTGCTTTTGTTTCAGTGCTGCACAATCAATTGCCCTTTGGGGTCAAATAAAGTGATTGATTGGATTATTTCGCAACATATTGGTTGATTTAGATATTTTTTCAGTTTGAATTTCATTTCATCATTTGTTTCATAATATCTTGTTTTATTACTTAATTTTGGCACTCATGGAGTTCTGTACATACAAGCTGAGAGCTGCCAGCCATTAGTCATTAGGGATGGAAACTCGACAATATTTGCTGTTGAAGACTTATTGGCACTTATCCGAGAAGCTTCTTCAGTTGTCCTGACAGGTTGGGAGCGTGAGGGATTTTGACATCTTTCGGGTGGTTCACATGTTATTGTCACCTGAGTGTCTTCGACGCCACAAGTGGGTTGATAAATCATATAAGAGTTGCTCGGCTTCTTCGACATGTGGTAGAAACAAGTCGTCACTCTATGACAACAGGATGCAGCTGACTCTAACAGGTAGCAGTAAAATGTTGCTGCCATGATAACTCCAGAGTTGTAAACACCTCTCTATAACTCTATGACATCAAACACTCAACACTATAACCTTTTATGGAGGTAGGAATTATTGCGGGGCTGCAGGACTGAATATATATCACAATATGGAAGATATATGTAAAATGACAGAAATATTTAAATTCATGCAATGCACTCTCTTCCACTGTTGGGTATTACATCAGACAGATCTCTTCAAATGTGTGAAACAAAGCCTGTAATAACCATTGTGTTTGCTTTTAGTTTCTTGATAATAAAATAGTTAAACTGATAATATGGTTGGATCATGTGTGTCATCATGATATGATCCCACTGAAAGTTTCTTAATGATGATGATTGATCACCCAACCTTTTGTACTCTGCCCAAATAACTACTGTTTGTCCACTAAATGACTTGCTGTGTGTTAATCCATCCTATAGCTACGTGGGTCGGAGGAGGCTTCATTGTTGGCATGACTGAGATGGTGTACACGCCCTCTATGGGACTAACCTGTTCAATCGTGATGTTAATGGCATACAGCTCATCTTTTATTATTGGTAAGAGTTTAACATTACATCTGACAGGATACTGTATGTCTGCATGGGTAACAAAACAAACATAGCCTGAAAGTCAAAAAACAGGAATTACTGTATATTAGATGGGAATAATAATGACTTAGGTTACCTCATAACTTGACATTAATGAAATACAAACAAAGGCAGCAGTTAGCCAATTGTATTCACTTCCCTTGAGATGGCCAAGATGCATATTTACAAAATACAATCAGCCACTGTTGCCCAAATGCTGCAGATCTCCAATATGTCTGCTATACTAAAGAGAAAATGAATCTTCACACCTTTGCTCCAGATTTTTCTCTCCAACAGTCCACTTTGCATTTCCAATTTAGGGAGTGTTTTAATGGTTTAAGGGAGGTCTGTCCCAAACTTAATTGTTTCTTGTTAACTTGAGAATTGTTATTACTGCACAACCTGATCCACAAAAATGATTGTGTGTATCCCCGATGTTACCAATAAACCTCTATGGGCATAACAACAAGCTAAAGCTCCCCATCAGCAGCCTGAATGAAGAATTCAGGGTGCTGCAATACTGTGAGTCCTGTGACCCAAAAGTCTCCCAGGCTGGCATTGAGATCAGAACAGGACGAATGTGGAGGGCGACAGAGGCCGTGGAGGCTGCTGACTCTCGGCTGAGGCACAGCGTGCTGGTGGGCACTTTGGGAAGCAACTTAAGTTACAACAACACTTAGGCCAGACATAGTGCTACTCTTTGTAGCCTGCAAGCAAGTCATCCTCCTAGAACTCACTCAGCGGCGGTCGTGGCTCAGGAGGTAGAGCGTGTCGTCCATTAATCACAGGATTGGAGGTTTGATCCTCTACTGCCCCTGTCCACATGTCGAAGTGCCCTTGGGCAAGACACTGAACCCTGAGTGGCTCCCGATGGAGGCCATCAAGTCTCTCACTGTTGATTAGGAGAGGAGAGGTGCGGTAGTGCTACCTGGACAGCCCCGGTTGCGTCACCCGGGGCGAGGTTGTCTGACTGTTGAAAGACCCAAAACACCCACTGACCCCAGGTAACATCACTGATGATGTGTCCAGGTGCATCACAAAATGTATTCTACAACAAGAGTCATGCATCAAAAATAAAAAAGGTTGAGGTTTTACAAAAATCATTTTGGGATTTCAGTGAAAAATGCACATATGACTCATTACTGAAACTACTTTAATTAAATAAATTCAATTACATTAAATAAAATAATATTAATGTAACTTTTTATGTAGACTAATTAATCCATTGGTAAGAATTGGTAATTGATTTTAATTTGGTTGACCAGGGAACAAAAATATTCTGGTGCCACACATTAGTATCCTTTGTTTTATCATCTCAGTTAGGACTAATGCATTTCAGATTGCAGAATTTACGGATTACTTACTGAACCAGGGGTCATTTTCTGCTTTTTTAAATGTTACAAGGCTGAAAAGAAATACATATAAAAATACAAGCTGTGGCTGTATCTGATCTTTACTCCTTACATGTAATTTTTCCTTTTTATTGTTTTGGTTTTTTTCACCTCACTTTCACCCACACACTTAAAAGTTAAAAGTTAACTTATTAACTTGATTAATGATTTTTTTTCTAATTGTGATGTGCTCGGTCCTTTTTTAAATCAAGGTGCCTTGGTGTTTGCCAAGCCAATGAGAGAAAGAAAATGTGTGACGATGCTGGGCCCTTTCCATACCAAGTACGGAAAAGTACTAACAGCTGGACTGAGCCTGGTTTCACTTCTTATTGATGTGGTCTGGGTGCCCACGACACTGATTGGTTTAGGTATGGTAAATACGTTAGTACTTTACTTATACATATACATATATTTGTAAGTCAAATAAATATATACATGACTTACTACAATGAATATGAACTGGTAATATTCAGACAAAGGTTATAAAATTGAACTGACACAATGTGTTTGACAGGAGGCACCATGAGTGTGGTCCTGGATTTGTCCTACACTGTGTGCATCTGGATCTCTGCTGCCGTCGTCATCATCTACACACTGCTGGGAGGTCTCTACTCTGTGGCCTACACAGACATTATACAGCTTATCCTCATATTCCTTGGCTTGGTGAGTTTGCTGTACAACTTAGTTTTTATAGAGTGTCAGGCTTTTTGTTTTAAGAAAAAAACTCTTACACAAGGCATCAAAAACTCCAAAAGACACCTTTAAATGTTGTGTGTGCGTTTATCATTTACATTTTTATTTGTCTCTGCAGTGGGCCTGTGTTCCCTTTGTTTTGATGAACCCTTGCACCTTGGACATTAAGCAGACACTGATGAACAACACCTTACACGCTCCCTGGAGTGGTACACCGGGGCTGAAAAAGACCTGGACATTGATTGATGAATTCTTATTATTTGTAAGGAAGCAACAATATGTCCTATATCAAATGCACCTTTACTCCTGTGGGACATTATTAAAGATTGTTGACTGAACTCCTGGATTGCCAGACTTGTGTATGCCAGCATCTCTGCATATCTAAATATCTTACAGCAATTCACACTAGTGTTAATCTCCTGATCCGGTATTTCCTGAATGATAATGGATAAAATAAATATTTAAAATTGAAATTAAAAACTTTTTCATTGGAACTAAAGAATCACAGAGGTTGTAGGCAGAGGCTATTATCTGAAACAGTATGTCTGTAAATGTCAAGGTGAGCTTAACTATCCTGGGATTTTCCCTTTCATTTGAGTAGATGCTTCAGTGCTAATAGCAGCCAGAAATGTTGTAGCATTTACTCTATGGGTATGCCACACTAGTGATTAAATTGACTAACTGTTATACTTTTAAGGCACTGGGGAGTCTGGGATTTCAATGCTTCCACCAGAGGACCTTGTCGGCTTCTTCCTTAGCCGCAGCCAAGCTCACCTGCTTTGTTGCTGCTTTCGTCTTACTTCTATTTGGGATACCTCCTATACTGCTCGGGGCAGCTGCTGCATCCACAGGTATTAAACTGCCTCTAAACTACATTTACCTAAACAGTCAAGGAAGTCCTTCCACCTGGAAGGTCTGTGTTCAACTTTTATGGCAGCCACCATTCCCTCCGCTGAAGTGTGAAATGAACAGAAACACCCACATCTTGACTTTGCATAACTTGCTCAGAGGGTCTCAGGCATAGATCAAGGTGGCCTTGATTTACATGGCAAACCCAGGTTGTGTTACTTAATTACCATATAAAATGAAGTTCTGCGTGTTGTAAACATCTCCTGAAATTGATGTAAAACCGGAATAGTGAGAGTGGCATAACAGCATGTCTACAAATGAATCCCCATAGTCCACAAAAGAGAGGAAAACTACTACAACAATCCTCTTTATTATTTAAGCCAGTCGCCACGATATTTGTGTTCTGTGATCCCCTCAATATTAAACCTGGTCAGAGCAGAGATATGCAAATTGTTGTATTTGCAAAATTGTAATACAATTGTAATTTCTAAATGGCTAAATAGACAGAATCAGCAACACAATATAAAACAGTGTCACCTGCATAAGTAGAGACACAACAGTGTATTAATAGTAAATAGCAGAGGGCCCAAAATGGATCCCTGCGACACACCCTTGGTAATGGCAATGTCTATTAAACTGATTTTAAACCAGTTACAGGCATCCCTCCTTAAGATAATCTTTAAAAAAGGCCAAGAGTGTCGCGCTATACTTATGTACAGTGCTGCTTTAAGCTTATGCTAGTTAACAAGCTCACAATGATACTAACACTGATGTTTAGCAGGTTTTGTTTACCATGTTCAACATCTTAGTGTTAGCATGCTAACATTTCTTAATTAGCACTAAACCCAAAGTACAGTTGGGACTGATGGGAATGTCATCAGTTTTGCAGATATTGATGAAAGGTCAGGGATCACCAGAGTCAGCTGGATTCATCCTCTGGGCAACATGAATGTACCAGATTTACTGGCAACCCATCCAACAGTTTCTGAGATAGTTCGGTCTGGACCAAAGTGGTAGACCGACTGACCCACGACATTGCCAGACCTAGATCCTCACCTGTAATGTAGCTGAAATACTACCTACTGTGTCAAAGACTTTTAATGTGATGTGCACGTGACAACATGTTACGTGTCCCACAATCTAGCATTGTGTATCACGCCACTTTCCTTTGACGAATGGATAATTGTGTCTATTTATGATTTGGGCCCACTGTGCTACTTATATCTTATCACACAGTGCTCAGTTTACTCCTTAGGATATACAGTAGATGTGACCATTTTTCAGTCTTTCCTTTTTTGTGTCCATGCCTCAGACTGGAACCTGACTTCCTATGGTTCTCCATCTCCGTATGAACGCGGGGAAGCGTCTCTAGTTCTGCCCATCTCCCTGCAGCACCTCGCCCCACCCTTTATCTCCATTATCGGTATTGGATGTGTGGCCGCAGCCGTGATGTCATCGGCTGACTCTGCTTTGCTTTCTGCAGCTTCTGTCTTCACCTCCAACATATACAAGAACATCCTGAGGCCTCAGGTGAAAAAAAGTTTTTTCAATTTGCTAGATCACAACAAAAAAGCTGACTACACTACTGTTTGCTGTTGTGAAGGTGGGGCACTTATTTTGAAAGAGAGGGAATGGAGTGCAGGAGAGTATACATGAAATAAAGTGGCATGATGGAGAAACATAGTAGATAAGAAAGCACTGAGAGAGGTGTTTGAAAGCAGGACAGTCTCTGTCAGTTGCTGTTCAACTGTTCTTCCTCTTTATTTCCTTCTTCAGGCATCAGACAGAGAGATTCAGTGGGTGATCCGTGCTTCTGTGGTGGTAGTGGGCCTGGTTGGTACATCACTCACCAACCTGAAAAACAGCGTCATCGTGATGTGGTTTCTTGGCGTTGAAGTGTCCTACATCGCAGTCTTCCCTCAACTCTTCTGCATCCTCTACTTCAACATCTCCAATGGTTACGGGGCTGTCATGGGCTTGCTGGTGGGATTTGCTTTAAGACTGCTCAGTGGAGAACCATCACTAGGGTTAGCACCAGTCATACACTTCCCAGGATGCACCCTTGAGGACGGTGTTTATGTGCAGTACGCTCCGGTTAAGACCATCTCCATGCTGTCTGCCGTTGCTGCCATCTTGTTTTTCTCCTTCCTGGTTTCTGTGCTCTTCAACAATGGCCTGTTTCCTGAGAAGTGGGATGTGTTCAAATTGAAAGCCCAGCACTCACCGCAACCACTGACGCCAACAGGTGGCGCCACAGAACATAATGAAAATGAGAAACTGAGGGATCAGAGCCATGATTAAATGCAGAAATGTGAAATGAATTGCCAGAATTGGAAGCTGAACTGCATTAGCTAAAGAAGCTAAGAGCTGAATACATTGCTAGAAATGCTAAAAGCTAAACTTTAATAATTATCAATGGTTTTCACTTCTATTGTAATAAATTGTTGAAAAAAATATTTTAAGTATAAATGGTTGAAAGTTGAATAAAAGCATAAAAGTCCTTAAAGAGCACATTTTAACATTTAAATGGTTTCTGTAGATTAAAATATGTAGAAGTAAAAGTCAAAGAAGAATAAATTACAAAGTATTGCTGAAAATGCAGAACTCAAATAAAATGGAAATAAAATGGATAGGTCTCTTCGCTGTTCGATATTCTCTTGGTTCACTGTGGAGACTGCAGATGGAGAGTTACAGAGGGAAAAGAAATGTGTAGATTGTCAAGCAAAGACAACACGTTGTACCTTAAACTGAGATAAGGCTGGAGTTAGAAACTGTGACGCATGTATGTTTAGGACAAAGTGTAAATTACAGTAGCAACAAAAACACAGTTTTAATCAAAGGCAGAAAAGTACTCTGTGGCTTCAGCTGAGTGCTTCTGCTCCCTATGGGATGACTTGTGTCCTCACTTCCCACATCCTTGTTTTAAAGTGATTGAGTTTAGATTTTGAAGTATATTTTGCATGTTACGTAACATTTCACTCCAGGTTTCTTTGTTGTAGCACGATGGAGTTCTGGGAGGATTACTTGGATTCATTTTTAGAAGGATAATAAAAAGGGATGTTAAAAACACAATTCAAAGTGTCCCACTATCCACAAAATTAAATGAGGCATTAATCAACGTCATATCCAATTACACAACATTAATTGCAAATGACAATTAGAAGAAAGTAGTAACCATACAAATAGGAGTGAAAGAGCAACATATCGTTGATAGGCGTCCATCTAGTGGCCAAAATATATATTTAAAAAATGACCTTGACAGCAAGGGTGTCACCAGAGATACAGTAGAGTCGCCTCTTTTGGATATTGAGTGGCAACATGCCTTAAATCTAGAAATAATTTTGCCTCATTGTTTGAATATACATTCATTATATCCCATTTATTACACAGAATATTAGACAGTAGAACATTTTACATCCCAGCTCACTCACTGACTAAGCTTAATGATTCAAAGCTGCAGTAAAAATAATTTACCACTTAATAGAAACCCTGACAGGTCTAGAAAACATACCAAAGTTTTCAGATGCCAAGCATGGATGAATTTGGGGGAAACATTTGGGAATATTTCCATTTGATGTTGCATCACAGAGCATTTTGGGCATTTTGGGTTTTAATATGTCACTCAATGCAAGTATCGTGTACTGTAACTCGTAGGAAGTGTTGGTACAAGGTGATACAAAATACTATGTAGTCTTAAAGGTCTGGCGACAGGGAGACGTTTGTTGTTGTTGTGCGCTCAGACACATTAGTTTAGGCCTCTTGCCTCTTCATAATCTGCGACAGCAAAGACAAAATAATACGGTAAATCTAATTTCAATGCCCATACAACTGATACAGAGAAAAGGACAGACTTCCTTGAATAGTTTCAAGTTCTTTATTTGACACACGCACAACAATTATTTGTTGTATCCATCCATCCACCCGTTATCTATATCCACTCATCCTTAGAGGGTCACGGGGGGTGGAGCCGATCCCAGCTGACACTGGGCGAGAGCAGTCGCAGTCGTTGTAAACAGGTAGTAAAATAAATATGATGTGTGCAGGTATTAACAGGTAGTGTACTGTATATATTGGCACTATTCTAAAATAATTCACCGTCAAAAACGACACATGAAGTGAAAGCAGACACTCTGGACTTTGACCTCATCGTTCTCTATCTCTCTCTCCCTCAATAAAGAAAGCTTAAATTCAAAATCAGTTTTATTCAATCAATCCATAAATACAAGGCAACATGTACATACACCTTTAACAATAAAAAATAAATCTGATTACCATTCACATATCAAGATGTTTTATCCACATAAACACTCGTCAAACATCCTCTGAACCAGCAGTGACTTTTCCGCTTCTTCCCTCTCACACTTTTCTGTGTGTGTGTGTGTGTGCGTGTGTGTGTTTACAGGTTAGACCCTTAACTAGAACTCTAGAGAGAAGAGGGACCACATTCCCAAAATATCTTCACTGCAACAAAACAAAAGGGGCCAGCAGCTGCATGGGATGTCAGGGTCCTGCTGGTGCAGAGCTGGGGTCTGTTGAAGCTCTTTTCGTATCACTGAGGTGACCTTTGACAAGTTGTTTGGACCCTAGATGCTCAAACTGAGCTTCAGTAGAAGAAACTGGGAAAATCTGAACAAGGTGAACTTGGTCTAAAGGTTTTCTAAATTAAACCTACTAACAAATGCCTAAGCAATGCTTGAGGTTTGAGGAAAATTAGAAACACAGGGTCCACAGAGATGTGGACTGTTTTTGGCAGCGGAGATAATCAACTGAAACTAATTTTCAAAATGATAAAAGGTGTTTTGAATTTGAAGGAAAAAGTTGTATTGCAGCCGAGAGAATAACTGTGACTGGACTTGATGTGGATACTTGCTCAGCTGAAAGTTTCCCTGTTTGCATTAAAGCAGTACGGATTCAAAAAGGTAGATTTTGTAAAGGACATTTGATTATGCCTCTGTCGGAGACAGGGTCTAATCTAGTTGTCCATTTTGCAGTCTAAGTATTTGCTTTTGTAAAACATAGTAGAAGTGTAAATCTGCAGATCACCAACATCAATAGAAGAAGTGTATAGGGAGAAATTCTTCTTCCTGATCCAAAAACTTACTTCATCCCGTCTCATCTCTCAATCATAAAATGCACAAGACCAAAGAAGTTGGTTAAAGTCATCTGAATGTTTAAGGATAACAACATGCGTCATCTACCAGCAAGAGGAGGCTTAGTTCCTCTCTTTTCTAACTTTTCACACTGAGCTGAAGACATTTTAAGCAAATAATTAACTTCAGTTTTACACTGGAATTGATCGACAGACTGTTGATCCAATGGGACTGCGATGAAAGTGTGAACCAGGTGATGTACATCTGGAAAACCTAAAGCAGTATCTCCCAGTTGATTCCTTCAGCTAGTCAATTAAAATCAGTATTCTAAGTTTATATAATTGGTTAAAATCTGACCATAACAAAATCATTAAACCAACTACAGTAAAACTCTACACAGTCACTCAGTTATTAAGTGTGTGGTATTGAAATAAATCAATCAAACCCAATAAATCAATTACTGACAGTTGCCATTAATCAATAAATGCACCATCTTCTCGATGCAGTATTGCTGACTTCAACTCAGCTTAAAGTAAAAATTAAGAAAAAAACCAAAACATCATCATGATGTCAGCCGAGACATTGTCCAGCAATATTTGAATGAATCTATTGGTGCTATTGATCACATTGTTAACAACATCCTGATTAGATTTCACATTGTTGACCAAATGCTCCTTCAAGCCCCCGCTGCCTTCTCTCGTGGCTCTACACAAGCTATATAGTGAACATGTCAGGTGAGAAAACGTAACCCCGCCAGTAGCCTACCGGTAAAAGCCGGGAAGGTTGCCAGTTCAAATAACCTGAACCAGGAGGAGTAAGGTAAGGTAAGGTAATGACTAATGCTCTCTTAGTTAAGCTACCTTCCAGCATCCAAACACTCCTGCTGAGCAAACTTTACTCAGCAAACTCTGCTTTAAGGACAGTTACTTCCTGAGGGGGTCATCAAAAGCCTCATAAAAAAAGACTTGTGTGCTTCATGAACCGCAGTATGGAAATTACTAGAATGGGCTGGGTTTTTCCCTCTGCTCCCGCCTTTTTTCCTGATAAGCCAGCAGCTCCTGTGGCTGAGTCTCACGTTGAAATCCTGCTCCTACTGGAATGTGTTGGGCTTCTCCTGGCTGAAGTTGCACAGGAGGCTCTTGGCTCCGTTCTGCCACGAATACAGCGTCTCCATGGGAGTTTTTCCGTCCTGCACAGGAGAAATAAACACACAAGACTGCAAAAAAAACCCTCAAGCTTTTATTCTTTAAATTTACAATTTCGAGGTACTTCTACTTTGATGCTACTTTATACTTTTATTTCACTATAGCAAGTTTAATTGAAAACTGTCCATTAGAGTTCAAAAAGCTAATGGGCACCTGAAGTGAACACTAAGTGTCCCCCATAGAGCTACTACAGCAGAGAAAATGTTGCCTTTGATAGCAAAATGTGAAAATATTATCTCTGATTATTTACATACATGTTCAGAAGATGAGTGCTGAAGTGTACTTACACAGTTCTTAGTGTTGAGACTGGCCCCGTACATCATCAACAGCTTGATCATCTTGAATCTGTTTATCCTCACAGCATCATGCATGGGCGTGTCTCCGTCCTTCAGGCGGGGAGGAAAACAGACATTCAACATCGTTTCTCAAGCTGAATGAGAAAAACTACTAATTTGTGATGAGGCATTGTGTTGTGTTTCCTTCACTGTGTAATCAGCAGCATAGTGACCGCTATCAGGGCAAATGTTTTGATTATTTGTGCATGAATAAGTAATTTCTGAAACTCAGTTCTGCTACAATAACCTGGCACTAAATTACTGATGATTACATTGCAATTTTTTGTCCAAATATTCACCTCTAAACTGAGCTAAAAGTTTATGTGTGTTCACAGTTGTTGTATTTACTCATGTTAAATGATAAAAGAACCAAGTCTGCAGCACCACATTTTGCTTCGGTCAGATCAGCCCCCCTGCAGCTGAATGAGCTGTATGTCCTGCTGCTGGTGATAGCTGTGAGAAGACTGGTGGGTCCTTACTCTGTCTTTGGCGTTGACGTCTGCTCCACAGTGAATGAGATGCTCAGCACACTCACAGTGTCCTGTCCTCACGGCAACATGGAGCGGAGTGCTGTGCAACTGAGGAGAGGACAGGATTTCAGTTTTCTTGATTAATGCAAGAAAAACATCAGAAAATGTCACTGAAACATTAAAGTCCCAATCTGTATATTTTGTGCTCACTGCTGTAGATATGACACGAGTGTCTTTTTTAATAGCGCCACCAGATGGTGCCAAAGTGAGGAATTTGAATTTTCAAAACCTGCACACATCGTTTGGCCTTAACTTACACATGAGGGGATAAGAACTCTATGCAGCTTCATGTCTTTTTCTCTGACAGCAGACGTGACCTGTAGTAACCCCTCTTCCAAATCCACTGTGTGTGTGTACCAACCTTGTCTCTGTAGGTGAACTTGGCTCCCTGGTCGAGGAGGAGCTGCAGGGCCGGCAGGTTGCCTCCTCTGCAGGCCCAGTGGACCGCCGTGGCCTCCAGCTGAAACACACACATCGAACTGTTAGACTGTTTACTGTATGTGTATGAGAGACACAATACAAAAAAAGGAACATACAAAGAAAGAAAGAAAGAAAGGTTTGTAAAAGAGTTTTTAAATCTCTCACCTTGTCCTTTTTATCGATGGCAGCTCCGGCCTCCAGGAGTCTTTTCATGACCTCCACGTGTCCTTTGAACGAGGCCTTGTGCAGAGCTGTTCTCTGGAACTGGATAGAATTTTAAAAGTTAAAAAACTGTTGATGAATTAAAAGCAAATTAATGATAAGATAACGAAGCACAATGTTTAGTCAATCATGAACTAATACTCCTCTGAAAAGAGCTTCATGCATTATAGTACGATTAGTATTTTATTATTATTATTAGCCTCGGCTCCTCAAGTATTTTCTCATGAAAGTATGATTGTTTGTCAGAGATTTTGACAAATTGCCATGTTTCCAGAGGCAGACACCGCTGTGTGACACTCACGTGGTCGGCTGCATTGGGGTCTCCTCCGTCAGTCAGGTACTTCTCCACCATGGGCAGTTTGTTCTCCATGGCTGCTGTCAGAAACAGCTGCTCATCCACAGTCTCTGGCTGGAAGGCATATGCATAAAAACGTATATATAAACTGTAGGTAAAGGAACAGTGTACCTGGGTCAGTTAAAACTATTCATTTGACCAACAAACACACAGAGAGTTGGCTACTGCTGTTCCATCTCAGCTCTCTGTCTGGTTGCGTGAAGCTTCAAAAATAGCAAAAAATATCTGGAAGATTTTTATCAGGAAATGTTCCAACATAATTCAAATTCAGGAAACACATCCCAAACAAAATAATAACAATATATGTGTTTTCCTCTCATGAAAAGCTCAAAAGTTCAATGTCAGTTTGTGGAGTTTGCGGGAAGTAAAAGGTCAATCATTAAAACAGAGAAATGAAGAAAATAATCTTACCACGGTCTCAGGCTCTGGCTGCTGTTTCTTATGGACGGGAGCCTTCCTCTCCCTTCTCCTCTTCCTCAGCTGCAGGATGTTGAACAGGTCATCCACCGTCTCCAACTTCAGCCTGCCGCTTTTATCCGTCTGACAGGGCAGCGACAAGACAGAGGGCTTCAGCACAACGAGAACAACAGCAACAACAGCAACAACAACAACAGCAACAACGACAACAACAGCAACAACAGCAACAGCAACAACGACAACAACAGCAACAACAACAACAGCAACAACAACAACAGCAACAACAACA
>LKNJ01001993.1:21592-40230 GCA_002120245.1 Maccullochella peelii
CAACAGCAACAACAACAGCAACAACGACAACAACAGCAACAACAACAACAGCAACAACAACAACAACAACAGCAACAACAACAGCAACAGCAACAACAACAGCAACAACAGCAACAAGAACAGCAACAAGAACAACAACAACAGCAACAACAGCAACAAGAACAGCAACAAGAACAACAACAACAACAACAAGAACAACAACAAGAACAGCAACAAGAACAACAGCAACAAGAACAACAACAGCAGCAACAACAGCAACAACAACAACAAGAACAGCAACAACAACAACAGCAACAACAACAACAACAGCAACAAGAACAGCAACAACAACAACAACAGCAACAAGAACAGCAACAAGAACAGCAACAGCAACAACGACAACAACAACAACAGCAACAACAACAGCAACAACAGCAACAACAAGAACAGCAACAACAACAGCAACAACAGCAACAACAATTCACTCCTGACTACAGTAGATTACCATCAGGAAAGATGTGTTATACTCCCAAATGCCTTCAGGTGGCAGCACTGACCAAGAGACAAACTCACAGGAGAAAGACTAACTTTGTCCTACTGTAAAGATCACATACTGGATTTAAACAGTAAACACTGTATGAGTCTCATTTAATTGTGCACCTCATCATTTAAAGGCAAAAGCTTTTAATGAAATACCATGAAGCCTGAGCTGTGTGAACACGTGTTCATACAGAGAGAAGTGATGTTTGTGTACCAGCACCTTCAGTTTTACATCAAATACTAGCATAGCTACTTCTAAACTGTACTTCTATTCTGCTTTCATATACTTGCATCAATACTACTAACAACACCATCACTGCTGCTTCTGACAATACTACTACAATTACTACTACTACTTCTACTACTGCTATTAGTGTGTTATTATCCATTATCACTACTACCAGCAGCACTACGCCTACTGTAATGATATGGTAAGGTACATTTATTTGTCATTCTACAACACAGGGCTGCACAATAAAATGAAAGCTGTAGACCCCTTCATGCAAATATTTAAAATTAGAGTAGAACTTCTACTATTACAAGTACAACTACACCTCTCATTATTACTACCACTGTAAAAAAATATAAAGCTATTAAAATTTGGCAAAAACCAAAAAAAACTACAACATTAAATTACTTTTACATGCTAATGCATGAATAATATTGATCCGATAATGTAATAGTATAACATTGACAGGATCTATTCTGAATGTCGAGTTCATTGAGTACATTTAGCTGATAACTTGATGTACTTATCTGTCTGACTGTAAGTGCCAATGCAGAACTTTTACTTGTAATGGTGTCTTTACTGGTGTGTACTTTTACTTAATTAAATGATCTGAAATCTTCTTTCACCACTGCAAACTACTATTCCTACTATTTCTGCTTCTAATATTATTACTGCTACAGCTACAAGGTCACTGATATCACAATTACTGTTATATCAATTAAAAATATTTACATTCAAATTAGTAGTAAAATAATTACTTGTATATGTACCCGGATAACTAACACCTCTCATTGCACTGTTGTCTGTTCTTACATTGAGAGCCGCCACGCTGACTTCCTCCTGTTCGCCTCCACTGTCGCTCTCCTCTGGCAGACCTCCGCCCCCCAGCTCCCCCCTGTGGGACCTGCGGTCATCCTGCTTCTCTTGATTGACAGCCGCCTCGTACACGCCGCCTTGGAAGTCGTCCGCCTCTTTGCCCTCTGACCTCTTACCGGACACCTGAAGGAGAGAAGAGGCAGAGGTGCTGTACACTCTAAGCCTGAATCATTACACCGGCACACACAGGAAAAACAAATAAAACCTGAAAATGTGTCACACTGACTGTGTCTCTTTGGAGAACAGTAAAAAGGTCGTAAAAGTCTAAATCTCTGTCTTAAGCTTTAAAAAAGTGAGCATTTTTTTCTAAGTGTAGTCAACTTGTTTATATTTTAGGGAAGCTCAATAATATACAGTAACTGAAAGATAAAAAGAGAAAATGAGTTTTGGGGGAAAAAGGTTGAAACTGTTGCCAGATTCCACATTAATGTCTTTATCTAAACTGTGTGCTTTTGCTTTGTGTTGGTCCAGAGTTGAACACAGGAGCAGCTCTCAGCCTTCAGCCGCTGTAAAGTCCTGCTGCTAACAGAGGAACGCAAACACACCACAGCTTCAACACTTTAACACACACATACACACTCACACACACACACACTTCAACTCTTTAATGAGTTACAACAGTTTATAATATTTAATCACTCATGTCCTCATTCAAACTGCTTATAGTTAATGAATCATTCTACTTAACTTTCATCAGTAGGGAAGGGAACCCCTCAATGAAGATAAGTGAACAGTATTAAGATGAAATGAGCAGTAACAACAGTGATGATCCTTAGTAATCAGTTAGGTATTTAATTACCTTAATGTTTAATTACTTTCACCTTAACTTAAATTAAGACATTTCAACGTCATGGGAACTGATAGATGATTTACATGTAAATGCAAAAACTATTTTAAGAAATTTGTCCAGAAAATTCTCCAGTCGACTTATTCGAAGCATCACCAGTTTCCACGTGATTTTATTTTATATTTATATTTATTTTAGTAAGAGAAAAACTCCTTTTCTTAAAAAATAATCTGAGCATCATTTAAGAATTTTAACCAGAGAAAAATAATCTTTTTGTATGAAAAAACTAATTTCTTAGGTGAATACAGAAAAGAAAATAGTTTGTTTTTCTGTTTGATTTTTCCTTAGAAATTGTATCTTTAACTTCTCATTTTCATGTGAAGAAAATTCATTCAACAAAATTTCATGTGTTTTTCAGAAGAATCGCACTTTTTCTAGAGAAGAAATCCTTCAGCTCCTTTTTGGTACTCTTTCTGCCTCTTAGTCCTTCTCATAACTGCTATCATTTACATTTACACACATCAGCAGATCTTACCAGTTCCTCAACACTGTGCAGTCCCATTCTTCTCCTGGATATGAAGAGGTTTAATAGCACTGTGGGTCGCTGGAGGCAGAGTAAAGTCCAGTTCTGCTGTGATGGTCAGCGTCTCTCTGTCTGTCTCTTCTGCCTGCAGCTGCAGCCTTCCACTCTTTTATAGCTCCGTCAAAACTCAGCAGAAAAAATAGAGGTCCTGTCACTCAACTCAGATCCCATTACTGTCCTCATGTGCTCAGTGGTACCAACATCACCCCCCCATCTCCATACCCAGCCCCTCCCGCCTTGTCACCATGTGAAGATGGAAGTGAGGTAAGAGGTGTCACTCTGCCTCATGCTCTGATGGTGTTCACATTTGTGGGCAGAAATTAAAAGACTACCTATTTCTTAGTTTTATAGTTTGGGCCATTATTACTTTGGTTATTTTACCATCTTCATTACATCTGAAGACGCTGAAAACTTGAGTTTCTTAACCACTTATTTGGAAGTGAAAACAAAGGTAAACATTTCAGTTATCACTGAAACTGTGTGTTGCAGATACTTGTAATATTTTGCAGAGCTATGTCCTGGTTCAATTTAACCGGGAGCGTATCTATGTTCCCAGTTTCCCGGCTTAATGTCCT
Organism: Maccullochella peelii; assembly: GCA_002120245.1. Classification (NCBI taxonomy): domain Eukaryota; kingdom Metazoa; phylum Chordata; class Actinopteri; order Centrarchiformes; family Percichthyidae; genus Maccullochella; species Maccullochella peelii. Next base: position 25,162 of record LKNJ01001993.1, read on the forward strand.
CTTAATATTACCTTTCAGTGGGTTTAATGTTCTCAGCAATGTTTTTTTCCCTAGGTCCAATGTTCAATGTATGTTTCCCTGGGTCAACATGTTGAAATCATCCACCTACAGCTTATAGCCTTCTGATTTTATACTCTTTGAAAGCTACGCACTCAAATTTACGGACAGTTTTCTCGGACTTTAGACTGATATCTCCACAGTGGCTTTACAGATTTTTAACGTTCAATCTGCAGTGAAACGTCCATCTCCCTTTGTTCTTTTGCAATTTGAACTGGTGACATAGGGATGAGTCCACTTTAACCTACAATATAAAACTTAGTAGTTAGTAGTTAGTAGTTCACAAGCTCCTGTTGGCTTGTATCCTTAATGACCCAAATGGTAAAATGCACCAAACTCTGCCTTCCCACTACAGTTTATAGAGCTCAAATATAAATGTTTCATGTTCTCATTCTGAAAGAAATAATTCAAACTTTTACATAGTTTTACAACAACAAATTTTTGATGTTGATCAGTTGCAGAAGGAGAGCACACACATTAACGCCCCTTTTTTAGTAAACCAGTTTTTCTTTTCTATTAACTACGGAGTGATTCATCTTCTCAAACATAGACAGTCTTTGGCAGCGCCGTCACGCCGGGCATGTGGCCACAGAAATGCAGTGATATCACTGTGAGGAGACAGGTTCATGGTGATTGAGAAATAAATAGTCACACTTCCAAACATCCTCTCACTGCACTGCAGCCAATCGCAGATCGAGGTCAAAGGTCAGCAGGATGCCTGACAGCCGGCAGCGGGTAACGTCATGTCAGGTGCTTTTTGTCCTTCTGGTAAATATGGTCAAACTGCATATTACATATCTCAGAATGATGACACCTGCCGGTATGTGACGGTCACAAGCTGCGTGAGCTCACTGTTGACCAATCAGGGGCCAGAGAGTGAAGATGTCATTTAAAGGGGGGGTTTATTATTGTAGTGATGCTAGTTCAAAGTCATGCTCAGTTACAAAGTGATTTAAAACATTTTTCTGACACCTCAGCTTCTTAAATAACAAGACTAAGAGGTTGTAGACATAGTAGTCTACAGCCATGCTAGCGGTTCTGTGATGTTGTGCCAATGTTGGGCTCTAACTAAATGCTAACATCAGCATGCTAACATGATCACAGTGACAATGTAGGCATAATGTTTACCATGTTCACCATCTGAGTTTAGCGCGTTAGCGTGCTAACATTTGTTAATTAGCACTGAACTCAAAGTATAGCTGAGGCTCATGGGAATGTTATTAGTTTTGCAGGTTTTTGTTGTAAACCAAAGTGTTGGGCAAATTATAATTTTTACCTGATGATGGCGCTAGATGAAGTCAGAGGATCACCAAAGTTATTAAAACTCTTTTAACTCCCGCAACCTGCACTGTTCAAACACAATTTACTCCAACTGCTTTCAGTGTTTGTACACTGCCAACAGTTCAGCTGAGATCTTCTTTCAGTTCATACACTTGAACTGGAACTAATTTCTTTCGGGATTTCCACTTCAGCTGACGCATCCAGCTCAATTTAACGCTTACACTTTCATCTCCTTTCACTGCTTGAACTTCAACTGTTTCTTCAGCTTCACTCAGCACTGACACTTAACGTCAAATTACACTTCAACTTTAATCAGAGCTCACACTTTCTTCCAGCACTTCCATTTTAACTGACACTTAAACTTATTTTGGTAATTGTATTTTGAGTGCCACTTTAAAATGACATAAAAGAACAAAATGAATCATAAAATACTTGAAGAAAAAACCCCAAATAAACACAGTCCAATAAAAGTAAGTTTTTAAAAGAGACCACTGCCTGAGGATCTCAAACTACGCACAGGTTGATAGGGGGTTAAAAGGTCTAAAATATTATCTGGAGCCAGGTCATGAAGAGCCTTAAAGGTAATGTAGTCAACCAATGTAAAGGGGCTAAGACAGGTGTGATGGGACTGTACCTCTTCTGGTTAAAAAGCAGCTGAGTTCTTTACAGTCTGTAGTCGTTTCAGAGTTTTTTGATTAAGACAAGAGAAGAGGCTGTTGCAAAAATCAAGGTGTGAGGAGATAAAAGCATGTACAACAGTTTCTGCATCTCTTTTGCAATATAGCAAAAAGCGATGTCCCTTGAGTCAGCGTCGGTCGGGGCTGAAGGCTACAAGTTTGAAAATAAAACCAATCTGTTGGTGTGGAGTTAGAAAGAAGTGAGTTGACCAGACCTCTGCAGCCCGCTGCTCATCTCTGCTGCAGGCTCCAGGCTACATTAGCTGCTACTAGCATAACACACCTGCATCTCGGACTGAACTGTCGTTGGTCGAATTGCATTGTAGGTAAGTAATTTGTGGAATAAAAAATACAATAGCTCTGATTCTGCTGAATTGATTTTGATCCTTTTTTAAAAACTGTCTGTCGTGAGTCTGATAATGTTATAGTGCAGTGCTAAACCGCTGGAGGACTGTTTAAAGGTTCGGGAAATATCATTTATACTGAAAAAGTCGACATGACTGGAGGCAGGTAGACACAACAAGACGTTTCCCTAAACGGACTCCAGAGAGGATGAAAACCGGCCTTAGATTTTAACTGAAATTTTAAATCATCATGACATACACTGGCCCAGACACGGCTGGACTATATTGTGGCTTCAGCTATAAAACACAGTATAGGTGATTATTGAGAACAGGATGGGACAGAACTGAGGTTCAACCAGCTGAGGCCCAGCGGAGTAACAGACTGTCTCACTGCGCACCAGTTGTTGGCTGTCCCGTACAGTTTGGTTGCTTGTTAACTGAAAGACAACAAAGGAGAAGAGATTTAAACATGTTTCTTTTGTTCAGGTGTTTCAATGTGGACAGACACCTGTACAAAAATGACCTGACTCACTTTTTCACACATGAACAGCGTTTTCAGGTTCGGGCTTCCACACCATCACGTGGTAACTTGCTGCCTCCAGTCATTTCAATGAGGGGAAGTGGTTTCGATCACGGCAATAGGGGTTTGAAGCAGTTGCTGCCCAAAGTTCCCCGTGCTGAACTTCTGGTGGTAACCGCCTGGCTTTGGCATCATGGTGCTAGCAAGGACAACCAGAACACATAAATTCAATGCATTTTGATTAGATTAGTTTTTTTTATTAAAAACAAACAATACATTCCACTTGCACATTAAATTATCGAACCAATGATCAAAGCCTGTTTTCTTTACAGGCAGAATTATTTACACGGCGCCAAGCTAGCTTGCACAGCTAGTACTATGGCACATGTGTGACTTTTGATTTGATTTGCAAGCTAGTGTACGTGTTGTGGACTTGCACCAACGCTGTCATCACAACATCTCTATATTTCCTAAGTATCGACCTTTTTCACGGCAGACACGTTGACTTGTCAAAGCAGGAAAGGCCCAGGTGGAATTAATAACATTAATGATGGCTGCATTCCATTTAGGTGTGCCAGTTCCAGGGCTCTGATGTTGTGCATGGTCACCCACTGACAAGGCTTACTGGGACACTTAATGGAATGGATCCGTTGTTAATGTTATTACTTACACCTGTGCTTTTCCTGCTTGGACAAGTCAAAATGTCTGCCGTGAAAAGGGTCTATTCTCTGCCAGCAGCAGCACCGACCATAAATTATGACCAGGCATGAAGAGCAACAACTATTTATTCAGTTATTTTTGTGCTGTGATGAAGTCTGTGATTTCTTTGCTGACAGCTCCACAGTATCATGTTGTTGCAATGAGCACTTGGCACCAGCAGAGAGACTAAATAAAAAAGGTGCAGTTCACAAAATGAAGTGAATAAAAATAGTCCCTTGTGCCTATTTCAGCTGCCACTCCTGCCTCTCAAACACACACCTCATATCCTTCTCTGGTTATTAGTCAGCAGTCTAAAGGGGAGTGTGAAGATGACACTATCTTTATGTGCTGAGTTCCTGTGCAGCCTGGTCAGCCGCATGCCGGTAGTCTGAGACTGGTTTGGCGTTAAACCCCGAAGGATACGTCATAGGATTCTGTAATTATAAATAGGCCGCGTGCAGAATTCCTTCTCTGGAAATATATCTAGTTTACTCTATTATTAGCAGCGTAAATCCTCCTCTCACCTGGTACCCTCATTCGGGGAGGGGGGGCACTGCATCTGTGAGATCGATTGCAGCGCCTCAGCACTGTTTATGAGTGTGTCATCGTATGAAGATAATCCTTCACTCAGAGAGACAAACCGTCCGGTCGTAATTCACAACACTGTTTGCTTTCTGACAAGCGCCTGCGGGCTCTGCAGCCCCCCCACCCCGACCATCCTCCATCCATCTGTCTGAAAGAGCTGTAACTCTGACAATTTAAAGGTAATTTGTCACCCCGCTGCCAGGTTTTTCAGGATAGACACGAAGGCGAATGACAGCAGAGATGTGACGAGATAAAATGTGACATGAAACTTGTGTTGGTAGAAAGCTATAGCGCTCAGTCATGTTCACGTAAGGTGCTATGCATACAGCGTTGTAGCATGTGTGTTAGGCAGCTTTTTAAATTAAATGGCCCGGTATCCCAAGGAGCTACATTCATATTAGACAATTTCACCCCTCCCAATTTATGTTCAATGCCAACGTTTAGTGCCAATGCAGGAAGTAGAGTGCCATTTAAATAATGAGGTGGAAAGTAAATGTGTGGACTGGCAATAGAGAGACAGAAAGAAACTGGAACTTCTGGGTTCCAGACATAAGAAAAACCTTGTAATATTGCAAATGACTTAACAGCCAGCCTCACCAGAAAAACAATCCGGCAGTGTCTTTTTAAATACAGCACTGGACATTCTTCCACGTGGTCTTTGTGGTAAACAATCTCAACCTGCTGATTATTGGTGAAGACTGGAGCGGCTCCCTCTTTCTTTTTGCAGATGTTTTGTAGATCTTTTGGATTTACTAAGAGTGAGGTAGTTAACCTCACCAGATGACAAACCTTTCAGCCTCGTCTTTAGCTCTGTTCTTTGGCATTTGAGTCTTGTCAAAATTTGTTTTAGTAAAAATCATGTCAGAAACTTATCTGTTTGGAGATAACATAAACTACAACTAAGGCAATAATGGAGCAGTGGAGGTTACAATGTATCAGTGCTCAATAACTTGCAGTTCTTGTGACTAGTACAACCTCAGCATTCACTGCAACAGGACTACTTCACTCAGTATTTTACATGTTATGCTAATAAAAAGACTCTGTGCACTGTGAGAGCTGCATTACTCTTTCAACTCCAACACTGGTGCCCAGAGATGCTTCAGGGCCTGTTGGTTCAGGTGCTCCCTCCAGCAAATGAAATTTGTTGCTAAGCAGCACTGGCCAAAACTTGGTTTACTGGAAAATAACTTATTTGTTGCCAAGCAACATTATCTTATTGGCTGTGTTGGGAGACTCTGGGGAATACAGAGGTCTTCAGTGTGAGGTATAAAACAGTGGAACTGTTTCAAATGATGACTCATGCTTATTAACATAAGGTCATCAGTGGGTTGATTGTGACACAGAAGAGCTGCAGTGTCAGAGAGAAACTCGTTTTTTAGTACAGTAAAGACCAACGTGGAGCAGAACGAAAAGAGGCAAAGGAAAGGGAGTCATCATACGTTAGTGTTTCAACCCTGATTTCCTCTGTAAAGTGGCTATAATCAGTATTTTTATAATAACGATGTTTCAACTGACAATGTGAAAACAATGTGAAAGGAGTCACTTGTAGTGATGAACCTACAGAGGATTATCAGCTGAATCTGCAGCTCCCCTCGGCTTACAGAGCTTTATAGTGAGTTTCAGCTGTTTCGCTGTCCAGCTGCGACTTTACTGTTCTGGTTAACTCTCACTGCTCTCATAGTGTCGTTTCCAGTCGCGGCAGGCAGCTGTTTTCAGAGAAAAAGCTCTACAAACCCACTGTACACTAACTGCAGACAGACACAGTTAGAGACTAGCTGGTGAACATAGTGGAGCAGCTAAAGATCCAGATATTCCCTTCAGGAGCTGGTGGAGACCAAAAACAGAGCTGAAAGAGAGAAGACATTGGAGCAGGTGACCAGAAACACAACTCCAAACGAGTGAAAATGTTTCAGTTTGCCATATCAACTTAAAATTGATAATGTCATAAACACTTCCAGAGTGAAGCACCTCGGTGTGTATTAATAGACACAGAGAGCTTGAAGGCAGTAGGGTATTTAAGATAGTGGAGATGTGTTGAGATTAAGCACAGATGTACACAATCCCACATATACATACACTTTGCAGGCACACACATGTACACACGCATACATCAGCATATATGGACGCCCATAAAAGTTGCTTATCAGAGAGATTCACTGCTCAAGGTCACGGGGTGGCTGTGAGTGTGTGTGTGAGTGTGTGTGTGTGTGTGTGTGGATTCACGTGTACATATGATCATCCTCATGAAAGTCGGGGCAAAGGTCAAGTGCAGCGAACTAGCACCTGCTGTAACCACACACACACACACACACACACACACACACACACACACACACTACACAAGTCATTTGTGCCTGACACCTCTGATGATAAGCAATCCATGATCCTCCTCCGAGTGTTGGAGTTTCCCCATTGGCCGTTGCTCTTTCAAAATGAATTGGTGCGAACGTAAGTTATGTAGCACAACTCCAGATTCTATGAATAAAGGTGGGGACCTCTAAGGCTATCTCTAGTGGGTTCATCCCTCGCTCGTGCAGCACTGAAGACTTTTAGTCTACGCCCACTTACTACATGGGCCCCACCTCGGTCTCACCTTGTGTATGAGTTTAGCTGAGGCCGGACAATCGGCTCCCAAAAACTGCTTTTTCTGCAGTTTCCTTAAAGGAACCAGTGCACCTATACTCATAGACTCTGGAGTTACAGTACAGAACTAATGTTCTGTTTCGTTTAGGCTTTGCCCTTTAATGATATCACTAGTAGCGTTCTTTATTTCCCACGGTTTTCAGAATCAGAATCGGATTTATTGCCAAGTAGGTTTTCATATACAAGGAATTTGCTTTGGTGTATTGGTGCATAAATAATCATAGCAGAGAAAAAAATAAATATACAGATGTATAAACTAAAGCCACTAAAAAGCAAGTACTGTGAAAAAGCAAGTCAAGAATACAATATAAAATAAAGAAATTAACAATAAAATTGCGAAGAAATATTATAAAATAAAATAGAATAAGACATTTTTTTTACAATAATATGAAAAAGAAGAGCTGTACATTTTGTGCAATTTGCATCAAGTCCTGCTCTACTGTGCTGCGATTGGCTAGTTGGCTGGCTGGTTACTTCGACGTGTCCTTGTGATTGGATGCTAGATGTGAGTGCAGCAGTGCCCCTACGATGATAGAGATCCTAGCACATTGGATAGTTTTTGATGGGTGAAAAATACGTATTAAATCTATATACATGTCATTATTTAATATACTGTACATGTTCATGTCAGATTTGTGTATGGTTAAATCGCTAAACGCTGAACTTCTGAATGTATTTTTACACTGAATGAGGACTGTGGATCGCGTCCCCCACCCCTTACAGTGAAGTCGCACAGCCAGTTCTGAGGGAAGGAGTTATTACAGAGATCAGTCAGTCTTTCAATCTACAAATGGCCATGTGAGGACTGTATTAAGACAGACATGAAGGAACGCGAGCTGTGGATATTGTAGCAACATACACTTAAGTTGCCGCTCCGCATGCTGTGAACAGGCACTGATAAACCAGACATAGAGCAACAAGCCTGTGGCATGCATTTCTGGGGGGGGGGGTTTCATGCATATGTGTCCACAAGAATGCCAACTACTCACCATAAACAGGTGGAGCGGGAGCAGTAGCGGGGCGTCAGAGGCTGTGTGGCGAGGAAAGGCTCGCCGACACCAAACAGCAGCTTCAGAGGGATCAGTGCTGATCCTCAGGTTCAAGGTTAAAGACGGGAGGGAGGGAGGGGAGAGCTAATAATGATCATAATAATAAAGCAATACACTGCCAGAGAAAAACGCTTGTCTGTGACACGCCTCTGCAGTGAGGTTAGTGCCACACCAGGTAAAGAATAATTGTGGTTTATTCCAACTTTGGTTTTATTTTCATTGTTTTGTCTATTTTGTCTTCCATTTTCATCAGAAATAATCTCATAACTAAGTTAAGTGAGACCTGGGAACACGCTGACATCACTATAGAAGAAGTCAGACATGGAAACTGTTTTTTTTTTCTTTGTAAAATGTAAGCTGTACTAATTTTACTGGAGTCATGTCCTTGAGAAATACAAACAATAAGGTTCCACGTTGGGCACCAGTGTAGCAAGGCTACACACTGTCTGGCTCTCGAGTCTCTGTGTGTGTCTCTGTGTGTCCTCTGGGTCTCTTCCTCTCCTCAGCCCGTGCCACTACTAATAACAAAAGGTCTTGCTTATTCATAATCTTCACCTGTGCTGCCTAGACTGCTGTAGCTGACTCCCTGAGCCACTCCACCATCTCCTCTTCTCTGCAGCTGAGCTCTCCAACCACACCCCGCCACCACAGTAAGCTGTACTAATTTTACTGGAGTCATGTCCTTGAGAAATACACATAAACAAAAAGGTTTCTTACTATTAGTCACCATAAGCCACTGGTGATACCAGATCATGTGTATGACTGTAGCAGCAAAACCGGTTGAGTATGTGCAAGTGAACAAGGGTGTGTTTTGTCACTGAACTTTTCATCTGTAAGAACAAGACTGAGTCGTTTCTTCTGACAAAAGTTACACAGTGAAATCTTCAAGGATTACATTTTAGGAGTATGCAAATAACCTGGCAAGAGCTGGCAGACATTTATTGTCACTGTGTTATTTATTGTTCGATCCCTCCTCTGTTATACTGACTCACCCGACAGGCTGTGCCGCCCTGCTGCCCAGGAGCATATCTGTGGTCAGAGCTGCAGCGTTGAGGGAACTCCATGCACTGGTGCCCATCAACCCAGTTTAGTCCTTTCCCACTCAGCTGCTGCTCAGCTGCCGCACACTCCATTCAGAGGGTTGGTCACGCCACGCCAACATTTGACGATACTGAATACAACACGAGGTTAAATTTAAAGGGGCTTGGCACAAAATGGCCACAATAAATCTAAAGTCTTAGTGTCTGTTCTGGAGAAAAAAATCCCTTTGCACAAATTAAATAATCAGTTGGATTTTTGATGTAGAAAATTATAATAAAAATTGCACATCTTACATTTTAGAAATTCTTCTTAAATGTATTAAAATGAAGATGTCTTGTTGTCACAACTTGTGCATTCATATGTTTTTATTTATTAGAAAACAGACCTACAGGCTGAATATTAATGATCATATATTAAAATGTCATTTTAACATCAACCTGAAACAAAGTGCAGCAGGTCTGTAAGTGGAGTTGATTATGAATATAAGTAGCTGATCATTTCACTGTTTGTTGTCTTTGAGACTCTGGTGGATTTGCTCTCATGTCTTCTCAGTATGACTTGACAGTTTGAAATCTGAGTCTCAGAATATGCATGCATGAGGTTTTAGAAGCATTCTTCAGACATGTATTCAGCTCATTCAGAATATGCATCTTAATTTGTTTGCAACACACGGCCTCCCGCCTGTTTAGGGTCAGCTCTGTGCGTTGGAAACAAACCAACTAACAGTCTGCAACGCTGGGGTAGAGACGCATGCACAAAAGAAAAGCCCACATTTCTGGTGGGAAGGAGAAACACAGCTACTTTTAAACATGATGAAAGACTTGGATATCAACAGGTTTTTGGATATGAGCAAATATCGCAACGTCGACCTTTTCAAGAAAGTTGAACGAATGAAAAGAGGGAGGCTGAGTTCACACGCTCGAACAAGGCTGCATGCATACAGGAATACAAAACTGACATTCATCCCCATTCATCTCTTTGTAAGATTTCAAATAAATGGATTTCTCAGATTGGTAAAGCATCTCTTTAAGCATTTAAATATGAGAAATGTTTTTCCATTCATCCAGGGCACACTTAGTCAAAGGCAACTGGACCTTTTCTTTAAAGCTCAAATTAGACTTTATGTGCCAACATAGCCACGAGGGTCCGAGTGACATACATTTTGTCATCTGCCTGTGTGACCTTGGATGCAGACATGGGGACGTAGATACAACTTAGTGAGCCACACTGATGTGAACTTCTAAAAACAAATCACCATGAACATGATAATACAAAACACACAATAGAAGTAGATACCAATAAATTACAATGGAACATGTGGATTTGAGTCTAAACCACTGCCTGATGTAACTGCAGCTCTTTAGCCCCCTAATGTAAAATTTGCATGTGTTCAACCCTCCCTTTACCCATGCAACTACTCATCCATGGCATTGCTTGTAAGCATGAAAGTATTTCTCCGAATGTATAAATCATGTAGAGAGAATAATGAGTCATTCAAAGTGAAATGATGACTGAGGATGTCAGTCTCAGTCAGTTGGGAACCTGCTGAGAGACAGAAAATAAAGATGAGAGGAGGGGAGGATGGATAAAGAGAGGAGGTGAAAGGGAGCAGTGGGAAAAAGTTTTAAATGAGAGTTTTAGAGTTGAAAGGAAGAGGAAACTAATGAAAAAAGACAGCAAAAGGGCTGGGGGACAAGAGGGGAAAGGGTGGCAAAGAAAATGAGAAGGAAAAAAAGGGTTTAGGGCTAAAAGAGGAGAACAGAGCACATCAGAGCAGAAGAAAATAAAGGAAGGAGAGGGGAATTCATGAAGCAGTGGTCAGTAATTGGGGGGTTCAGAAGTCGATCCACATTCCTGTAGAGTGAGGATATAGAGCAATGGCTGCCAGCAGCGTATGTAGGGCACAGAAACACCCTGAGAGAGACGAGGAGCACAGATGCTTCTCTCAGTATTCTCATTAGAAGCCTTTTCCATCATTTACTGAAGAAAAGATGGACATACTTTGACATAAAAATCTTCCTTAGTGCAAATGTAATCAGTAATCTCTTGTTAAACTGCATTATTTTTTTAGCCCGCTAGTGGCATGGCTCTAGGGATGGCAATGTAAGTCTGTCGGTCCACCACTTTGGTTCAGACTAGAATATCTTAACAACTATTGGAAGCAGTGTCATCAAATTTGGTACACAAATGCATGTCCCCCTCGGGATGAATGGTAATAACTTGACATTTTCATTTAGCACCATCATCAGGTAAAAATTTCACTTTGTGCAGCACTTTGGTTTATGACAGAATGCCTGCAAAACTAATGGCATTCCCATCAGCCTCTTTGTGTCGACTGCTAATTAACAAATGTTAGCATGCTAACACACGTTTAGTGATTGTAAACATGGTAAACTTTATTCCTGTTTCACCTCAGCACGTTAGCATGCTGGCATTAGCATTTAGCTCAAAGAACCACTGTGCCTATGTACAGCTTCTTAGAGCTGCTAGCATGGCTGTAGACTCTCAGTCTTACTTCCTCTGCAGTGGTAAAATTAAATATATAAAAGAGTCAGAACAATCCCAAACATTTATAATAAATAATACACACACACACACGCACACTCAGACAGAAATACGCACACACAGAGCTATTCAAATTCTACATATATATTTAGCTCCTGTATCTATGTAGACTAGTGTGCACGTTGCACAACAGATGAAGTATGACGCTTGTGTGATTTAAATAAACAGATAAAAATACAAACTGGTGAAAGTGTTGCCATGTTAAAAACCATCCTAAGTATGCAGCTGAGCCTCTGTCACGCACTCTCTCTCTCCTTTATTCTTTCTCTTTCTGTCTTTGTGAATATAAATGTAAGAAATATTTTCTTTTCTTTCTTTGCAGCTGTCTTCATTTCTCTGTTGTACTTTGATATCCATCGACTGTATCTGTGCCCTGTCACTGTTTGTCTTTTTATCTCTCTCTGTTCGACCCTCTTCCTCTTCTTATTTTTGTCTCTTCATCTCAGTTCTGCCCTCGATTCTTTCACCACGTTCCTCCTCCTCCTCGGTCTCATTCTTTCGCTCGTTATCTTAAATATACAGTATAATCTTTCTCTTCCGTCACTTTCACTTCCATCTGCTCTCTCCGTTCCCTTTTCATCTCTGTCATTCTCTTGCTGCTTTATATTTTTTCCTTCCTCTTCCCACTTCTCTTGACCTGTCAACCACCTCCTCTCTTCCTCTCTCTCCCAGTTGTAACCTCTCTATCCTCTCTCAGTTTTTCTCTCTCTGTCTTCTATTCTAGACTTTACTCTGATTTGGACTGACATGAACACTAATCCTTATCGTTGGTACTAATTGTTCTAATGAGAGCGCCAAAATTACTTATTTTAACATTAGTTACAGTAACTAAACATTGAAAAATGGGCATTAATAACAATAAAATAAATGTTTATTATTTTATTATTATCATCATTAGCTTACTTTTGTTTATTTTAATTTTACTTTTCACATACATCCAAACTTCTGTGGTCACACATACTAACATTTATAGAACACGAACACAAAAATAAATTGCAGTAAATAAATGCAGTTTTGACGTTAACATAGGAAATGAAATTCCCCAGTCAATCTGATACTGCACTGAATCGACACATCATCTGTTTCCTTCTGTTAATATATTTGTCTTTTTTTGTGGTCTTTACCTCCCGTTGTGTGTCTGTTTATGCTAGATAGCTTTTATGACTTTTACATTGTTCTCTTACCTTGCAGAAAGACCCCCAAAACAATATATTGCTATATTAAAGCCTACAATACAACTGGAAAGCACTACAGTTAACAGTCTGCATTTCAAACTTTAAAAACCAAATCTGCCACTCTCCCAGTCTCATTTTCATGATCGATCTAGTTACTGATTTGGAACCAGGAGCATCATTCATAAGGGACGACCTGTTTACTGTTGCCTCATTATAGTAACCAGAGGGTAAAAAATGCAGCAAACGAGTCACTCTTCTTGATGAAAACAGGCATTACATTTCCATTTTGTCAAGTCATCTGCCAGGCAGGAAATAATGCATGAAGTCTGGGCCAAGTTTAATGAGAAGCACCAGCACCTCTGCAGACGGTGGGAACAGAAGCCTGATAGTTGTCCCTCAAGAGAAGAAGAAAATAACACATTTATTACTGAATTTGTTGCAGGGTGAAATTTTTCATTTTGGAATTTACAATCTCAAGGACTGTGTGACTGGGAACTGTGTTGCTATGGTGATACATTCCACTTCCCAAAACAAGAGGTCATATCCCACAGGGTAATGTCACTGAAGACTTTGTTTTCCTCCAGTGGCCCCTTATGTGTCAGTGCTGGACCAACAAGTCTGCTAGACGCAAAGCTGCAGTTTAAAAATACAGGCACCTCTAAAAATGATTTTGATTTAAACTCACAAGAAGGAGGCGTATACACTCTTAAAAAAACAAAAAACCCTGGGTGTCCACTCCAGTGAAAATAAGCAAAGTGGGAGGTTTGTGCTCTTGATTCCAGGCTAACAAGAAGCGGTATCAGGTACATGTAGGCATGATAAACAGTCCTGACAGATAAAAGGCCCACAAATAAAATCAGTTTACTCCATTATCATTAACAGTGCATTTGGCTTTGTTGTATTATGGACATTTGTATGCACGCATGATTAAAGAAATGCAAAACTGGGTATCACGCACACAGTCCAGAACAAGGAAGAGACTCCTCAGATGCAAAGCGAGAGTTTACAGCCACACTACTGGCTCTGTGAGGCTGTACTTGGGCACAGCAACACTTTGAGCTAAATGCTAACATCAACATACTAACATGCTGATGTTTAGCAATAACAACATAAGCAAATGTTGCTCAGAACCAAGGACAGTAAATTTGACACAAAAAGCCACCATGAAAAAGTCATCCAACAGAAGTAGTAGTAAGTAATATATGACAAAATAATCATTCACTAAATCTCTCTCCCAGTCTTGGTCGTTCAGGATGGTGGTATTTTTGCTTTGGTCGGACCAGGAGGTAGATAAATATGATTTTACATGATTTTGTATGCCATGAGAAGCCTTCTCATTAATATGATTTAGTATCTTACAATTGTTTTTATCTCACAACTGTACGGTAAAAACTCTCTCAACAATGCAAAACAATATCGAGAAAAAGGCACCAGCACACTGAACTGATGCTCCCATGAAAGATTTATTGAGTACAGCTACGTGTGACGTTTTGCATGAATAACCAAATGTATTAAATGATAATCAGGCACCAATGAAATAGCTCAACAAGAGGAGGACAGACAGGACCTTACAAAAGGTCTAAAGCCATGTCCGTATTCAATCTCTGAGGAGAGTATTTAGGGTATGCATTTGATAAGATCCCCAAGCTGAGAACCAGAATAAGACATAAAGTTCAAATGTCGTAGCTGTACTTTTTTTGGAAACATTAATAACTTTCTTATACATTTGACTTAGATCCTCATGAGACTACCTACTCAAAAATATGATTTGTGACTTAAATAAATATGAGAAAAAAAATCTGTTAAATCAGCACAGAAATGACACTAAGATATATATGTTTTATTTATGTGTTTGTATGGTACCTATAATTATGTTGTAGCCTACGTAAAATGCTCTTTGAGGGTATAATGTCTTGATCTAGCTCTAATTTATAATAACATGTAGCTTGGAGGTGCCTGTGCTCCATCCCTGTTCCTCACTACACACAGCAGACACGGCGCTTTGTGTGTGTGCGTGACTGTGTATGTGTGTTGTAGGCCAATAGTCACTCAGTTACACAACCGCTTTCAGTTTCCGAGCCCTGCCTGCCTGCCTGGTGGCTCCCCGCCCACCGCTGCTCTCTGCTGCCTGCCTGCCTGCCTGCCTGCCTGCCTGGCTGTTGGACGGGCTGGGGCAGATCCGAGCCGACCAGTTCCGTGTTCTCTCCTCACCCAGTACACGGACCAGACTGAACGGGAGGACCTAGTGGTGTCATGGTGGACATTCCTGCCCAGCCGCGTCATCCATAACTCCGGGGGCAGAGGGAAAGTGTGCACGGAGGTGAGGAATGATGTTATTATTTGTTATTATGTCTGCGCGGATGGCGAATTCATCAGCCGACGTCGGTCGCGTTACCTTACAGCCAAACTTTGACGCTGCTGGCTGGACCCCCC
>LKNJ01001993.1:40255-70053 GCA_002120245.1 Maccullochella peelii
TCGCCGTGCACACTCACATGCGGGATCACGGTATGTTCACGCAAATGGTAAATAACCCGCGTGCGGTGCGCTTCCCGTTCGTCTCGTTAAAAGGCCCTGACTTGAAGCTCTGCAACTTTTACTGGCGATACGTGCTGCGTGCGTGCGTCTACGCGCGTGTATGTGCGTGCAGATAGATGGATATACGGTAACGAGCTGCGACATGCGCGTATGTTCGCGCGCGTAGCCTACACGAGCGTTTGGACATGTATCATATATCGGTGTGTGTCACTGTAAGGCGCGTTTGTCGTCCACTGATGTTGTTTTGACACAGGTGACGTAGACCGTGACGCGCCTTAACGATGAGATAAGCGGATCCGCTGTGTGTGAATATAGCACGCCTGTGTGTGTGTGTGTGTGTGTGTGTGTGTGCGTGGGTGTGTGTGGGTGTGCGTGCGCGCCAGCGTGTCTCATTGACGGACACTGAGGGGGATTTCTGAACTGCGCACTTGAGATTTTTCTAGCAAAAAGCGACCCACGCTGAATGGAGCAGGAGTCTGGAGTCAAGCACACACTGTTTCCTCTGTCTGTAGTTTGTTTCTGCAGTGAGTAAGCTGCCCCAGTCCAGCTCTGCATGTGCACGACACTGTTTACACACCTGACGCACGCACGGCATGTCAACACGCAGGTTGTGTGATGTAATTTCAAAATTATGGACGTCGCACGTGAGAATAAAGTGTGCCCCTAATTAAAAGTATTAAAAGTGGCCTAGTTATAACAGCCTGTTCTCATAATGTTTCTGTTTGGACCTAGCGTGCGTCATGTGGATTAAACAACAGCTACAACTTTGAGTGTGGTCCAATACAATAACAGCACAAAACAGGGACTCAGAAACGACATCAACATTTACATGTTACATTTATTTATTTGGCAGACACTTTTGTCCAAAGCAACGCACATATGATAGTATGTCATTATTCACCAAGTGCATTGTCCAGAATGAATGCATAGGACCACAAGTCAAAGAGTTAGTTACTCATAATGTTCTAAGGCTGCAGCTCTGATGTAGCAGCCTCATCACAGTACTGATGCAAGGCGGTTTGTTACCTCTGGCAATAAGTTTGTGTCTTCAGTCCCATCCGTTTGTCTTTTCTTAGCAGAATATCTGTGAAACGTTCTGACAGATTTGGAGAGTTTTACCATGGGTCCGGGAACAAACGGTGAGCTTTTGTTGTGGATCCAGCAACTTTTAAAATACATCTTCACGTTGACAAAAGTTTGGTACGTGTATCGCATGATTGTCTGTCACCCTGAGTATTTAGAGTCATACCTAACGTGCATATTTCCCATAAATATAAATTATCAATAAAAAACAATATTTTGACAGTCAGTTTTTTACTTAGTATCCTAGACTTAGTAATTCTGTAATTAAATATAAAATTGACATAGGATGAACTATGTAAACTAATGCTGTATTACAGAGAATGTCATGTCATGTTATGTCATTTTGAAATATAATTACTACCTATTATTGTCTTCATTGCTTGGTTTCTCTTCATGATGTGCAAATAAAGTTGTCAAAGAAGCAGACATACAACAACAGTTATGTTGGTATACTGGAGTGTTGGAATTCCCATTTTTGTCTAACTTTAATATATGGTACCTATAATGTTCTGCATGGTATTTTAATGTGCTATTTTGTCACTATACTATACACACAATATTCACGTAGGAGCTGTAGTATCACACATTTTATTTCTATAGTATTTAGTTTACACAGAGCCTTTTGTCAATCATACATTGCTGTATCCAGCTTTAATTTATTAATCTGACCTGAGTGACTAATTATGGTCCCATATAATGGAGTTGTGGCAGGTAAACCCACCGAAACTCAGTGACTCACATGAATTGCACGTCAGGTGAATTTACAGCAAACATCACAGTAAGAAGTGTCAAACTCATATGAGACGTTGGATGAGGTAAATAAATACAACCTGCCTGCTAAACAAACAGTTTATTCTCTTACTGTTATTATAGTCATTTTTCATGATGATTAGTATTTGATGGTCTGCCTGTTATCAAGTAATGGATGGACCGCTGTGTGTTGTGTTTACAAAGGGAATGAATCAGACCTGACTGATCACACGTCCACAAACATTTACTGACTCGCTCACTTCATTTACTGTAACAGCAGCAATGAAAATAAATGGTTTATAAAAGGCTTAGCACAGTAAATATGAAGCTTACAGCCACCACTACGAAGCTTAATATTTAGCTCAGTATCTATATTTGATGCAGAGAAAACAAAATTCATTCAGATCCATCAAAGTGGGGATGGAATGGGGGCAAGTTGGAGGGTTTAGCTATCTATAGTAATGGTAATCCGGAGACGGATGCATGTAGGTCAGAACTGTTAGTAACTGTTAGTTAATAATATTAATCATAGTAGCCTTAAAACCCCAGAATCACAAAACACTGCTTGTGGCAATACCTGTATGTGTTCAATGGTCCTAATAATTGAGGAAGTAAGAGTAAAGGCCAGTTCAGACCAAAGATTTGCAACGAGGCAAGTTGAAACTTGCAACGCGCCGGTCTGCAACGTTCTGAAACCTGCCAGTTTACACCAATGCGACTAGAGGAGACGCCGTGCTGTTTCTACAGCAACCACTCTCTGTACTTCGGTTCTGTCTGTCGGCTTTTCGTGTGTTTTTTTGTAGCTGGATATAATTTGTAGCGTCTTGAAATATGAATGAGGATAGTGACAATGAGTTACTTGCTCACTGAACAAAAAACAAATAAAACAAAAAAAACGCTCATTATACTAAACACCCGAGGTATGCATTTAAGGGTTAATCGGGTTAGAGATGTTAGTTCATGTCCTGGATGGTTCTGAGAAAAGTTCTCTCTGATTCTTTCAAGAAGTACTTTTCAGTTGCTCTTGAACAAAGTTCTTAACCCTCCGTCTGCTGAGCTGATCAGCGGATACTTAGCTAATGTTTGTTTGATAAGTAAAGGGTAAAGCTGCCAGCTGACTGCACAGTGACGGTTTCAGATGGCAGTGAGGCGATATTAAATCTGTTGTTTGCTCAGAAAGTCAGTACGGTGACATTAATAAGTTTTATCACTGACCTTTAAAGTAACAGTGAGCCAGTTTACAGCCCGAGATCCTCACATGGAGCCTTTCTGGTTGTTGAAGGCGGTATTACATATCAGTGACACAACTTTCTGATCCTATTTGATTGTAAATGATATGATATATGAGATGATATTGTCAGAATCCTATTAAATGCTTTATGAGAGCAGAGTCATTCCTCAAACTTCTCATTATTGATTATTGATGGAGGCATTCAGTGAAAAAGATATGCTCATATTTAATTTTGTCAGTATTATTCAGCTATCAGGGACATATTCCTTTTGAATGTGTCTTTTATTGTGTCTTACGTTGTCAAAAAAATAGTTTTTGTCTGATGTACAGCTTCACTTTTCATGCTTGCTTGCAAAGCACTTAGTAAACTTGGGTTTTAGGGGAAATAATTATTTTCTTCTTTATCTAATCTGGCTCATATAATTAACACATCATTTTTTACTATTTTTGTGTGGGAGCAAAGTTCTGTATAGGCCTATTATGTGAATATCTTCATGTATATTTCTTTCCATTCCTGTAAGGTTTTTTTTAATATTTGCTCTGCACACAACACAATCCAGTTCAAGCCTGATTTTTGTGTTTATTCTCTTTAGGTAACTTCAGTTTGAGGTTAAATCCCATGTCACCGTGTAACCCTAGAAGATTGAAGACGTCAACAGCAGCAGCACCATAATGATGCGTGAGCAGACTGGGATGAGGCCGACTACGTACACGTCTTCGGTCTCACTGTCAGTAGCCGACCTTTGACCCCTCATGGATTAAAAATGGCACTTTGGCTGAGACAGGGAGGGATCTTACTCTCCAGGAATTCTGGGAATTTAACACACGTGTTTGTTTGAAACAGGACTGCACAGACTGGACAAGCCTGGTGTCTTTTTATTTCAATGGGACTAACATGGTTCAGTGGCGATGGAATAAGATCTGAGTGGGAGATGTTCCTAAAGAAAAACTGACTACAAAATAGAATTTGAGTCAATGATGGAGCAGGATTTTACACAGTAGGATCTCTTATCGCTCTCATAAATTGTGGATAGTGAACACTTGTATGCACTATCCTGGACTAACCTTAGCCAGTGTGAAGATCCCAACCCTTTGCACCCAATTCAGCTTCAAACTAAAAGTCCTAATTTAACTCTAGCAGGCAATATTAGCCTGTAACTGTAATCTTATCCATTCCTCACTGTTGTGAATGGACGTCTGACTCTTCTAAGCTAGAAGGTGACGTTTCCCTTCAGCTTAACTCTGACTCCTGGTCAGTATCTTGCCGTAGCGTTGCTAAAGAAAACTCCAAACATGGCTGCTACAGGAAGGAAGCACTTGGTGAGAGACTTTAACCATTTCATCACCTGCTACCTGTGTCGAGGTTACCTGATTAAACCGACCACGGTCACCGAGTGCCTGCACACCTGTGAGTAAACCAACAGACACACACATGCAGATTTCTTTGTTACTTAAAGTGACACTGCACTACACTCATTTCAAGGAGTGAAAATAAATGGCAGAAGTTTATCAAGATGGTTTGACATCATCTGGTCCCACAGTTCATTGTGTGAGCACATCATTGTCCACTCTTGTCAATTAGCTAGTTGTGCGTTCATATCATATTGTTCAGCATGTTATTGTGAGCAGCTGAGAGGCAAAAAACATTGAACTGCTCCAAATATGTAACACAATAAAATAGCTAATTTAGGCTTTTTATACGGTGTCACTTCAAGTTCTGCTGACATTCCATGCATGCAGACAGTTTGCTAACTAATTAGCGAGTAACATAGTGAGTACTCTAGAGAGTAAGCTAGCCAGCTAACTTACTAGAAAGTGAGGTAATTAGCTTGTGACCTAGTAAGCTAACCTACCACTTAAACAAGATGACGTGAAACCGTCCTGACGAAGAGCGGCCGTTGGAGGTACTAATTGTTGTTTCTCCTGCAGTCTGTAAGAGCTGTATCGTGCAGCACTTTGAGGAGAGTAACGACTGTCCTAAATGTGGCATTCAGGTCCATGAGACCAACCCACTGGAGATGCTCAGGTAAGATGCACTTTTTCTTGTCTCACTTTGCCCTCGCTTCTTTCTTCTTTTTCATTGGTCGTTTGTCACCGTTAAGCTCTCTTCATCCTTTTTCTCTTTTCACTCTGTGTCTCTCTCTTTATCTTAAAAGAGATTCTGTTGCTAAAATTTTTCAAATGACATTTTTCAACGCTTTGAGTTCCACAAATTTAATTCCATTCACCTCCGTTGTATTGATCCACCTATCATCTGATCATCCTTCTCTTCTTAAGCCATCTCTGTCTCCTTATCCTTCTGCTCCTCTCCTGTCTTCTTCGTTCATTTTATGTGTCATCTTTTTCTTTTACCATCCTTTGTTCCTCCATTTTTTTTACAAACTTATTCTCCTCTTTGTTATATCCTCCCTTTTTCTCACATCTTTTATTCCTGCTTGACTTCTTTTCTTTGCTCTCCGCCCACCTGATGACTCTTCTCTACCCGTGCGACTTCCTCTTCACCTCCTCCTCATCATCCTTCTCTCCCTGCACCTCCTTCTCACACTCTTCTCTCTCCATATTCTCAGGTTGGACAACACCCTGGAGGAGATCATTTTCAAGCTGGTGCCCGGACTCAGAGAAAGTGAGTTAGCCAGATGGTTTCATCAATCTGTCTCCTCAGTTTGCAGTCCGTGTTTAATTATGTGACTATTCATGGGAGGTAGAATATTTTAGTAAACAACAGCACTCCAGTCACATAATTTATGACAAGACATGCAAAGAATGTATTACTAGGCACAAATGGCCTTCAGCATGCACACTAGCAACAATGTTGTGAAACCGTACTGGATTATATGCAGTTTAACCAACATTCCTATAAGATTAAAAATCACAAAATATCAGAAGAAAAACAAAAACATTTTCTTTGTAGCTCTCTCATGACGCTCAACAGTGAATTATTAGTGTCCTTGCTTTGGCAAGGCACACTTTTAGGATCTTTGTTATTCCTCTTACTGGGTGTTTGTGATCTAATGCTCCTCCAACTGTTTTTAGTGCCAGATACACATATGATACATTAATACATGCGGCTTATTGCGAAGACGTGAGCTATGGTTTCTGGCAGCAATCTGTTGTATAATGTCTATAAAAACACTGTAGCAACCACCTAGCAATCACCAAGAACATCTTAGCAACTACTTGGCAACACCCTAAAAATCACCAAAAACACATAAGCGTCCACTTGGCAACACCATCACCAACAATGCCTTAGCAATCATTTAGCAAGACCCTAGAAACCACCCAACAACGCCCTGCCAACAGTGTCCTCATGACTATGGTTGATATTCGTCCAGATTTTTAGAGCCCTTGCAGCGTCCATAAAAGGCAGGACCCACACTGGATCCCGTTACGGTATACTGTACTTACTTACACACTGTGTTAAGCAACATCCTGATTCACACATTCACAAGAAGTTAGTAATTAATCAGATCCAATGGCCTCCGAATGGAAGACCTGGGTTCAAACCTGCATTGCCAAAAAAAAAAAAAAAGCGTCCACCCTGCTGAAGTGCTCAAGAGCAAAATAACTATCCCTACAAGCTCATGGGTGCTGCTCTGCAGTTTAGATCCTCCTATAGGATGGAAGGGAGTTCCTGCTGAGAACAGTGAAGGGTTCATTTGTCAGTGCCACATTTTTAGAGAGGTGGAAGCTGAAGAGTTTTAAAACAAGATGATGATGTACAATGTTCTCTCTGCAGCGGGAGCCAACAAGAAGCCACGTCAACATGTCTAACTAAAGCTGTGATGGTACTTTAATTTTATGACTCCATAACTTCACCTCCGCTGACGGAGCGCTCTGGCAGCCGAAAGATGAAGCAAACATCATATATTTTAGTGGGGCTCGTGCCGCTCGGCCAAGTGGTGTAAAAATCAGCCTCATATGAATTCTGGTTTATGGTGTTTGAAGGGTAGACTGTGTTTTTTTTTCTGCAGACATGTGTCACGTCCATGCAGAGGATTTCTTAGCGCTCTACATAAAAATCAAGCTAGCCCGTGGCTATCTTTACCTCATATGGCATTAGTAAAATCTTTCCGTTGATTGTTCATTAGAGGCTAAAACTTTTAAAAAGTATATTTACAGCCATCAGTATGAATACAACATTGCAGTGTAACTGACTAGTCACAAGTTTGAAGCCCATAACAGCAGCAGTATGTGTCTTGTCAAAGTGCTTTGTGGCATTGAACCGCCTGCTCACTCATAGAATCAGCTAAACACCTCGAATGCAGAGACAGAAACAACAACAAAATAATGCTTGTCTAGGTTACACCATAGATCCAAACGGAGCTTTTGGTGGCCAGATATTAGCCGTAGGCTCCTGGATTCCTAGACAGTGTTTATTCTTTGTTGTCAAATAAGTGCAGGTAGCTCATGTTAGACAATATATTCCACAGCCTATAAATCAGTTATGGCAAGGCAACCTATTTCCTGGATAGAATCCTTACTGTAGAACTTTATGCAAAGGAGCTTGTATGCATCAACTGAACATACGCCTTCCCAAATTCCTCCATTACACCCCAATGAACTTAAATTGCACACTAAATTCAGTGAAGAGAAATTGAGTTCTTGGAATACAAATGCTTTCTTAAAACGCCAGGACAGGATTTCAGTCACTGGAATAGCTAATGTAATATCAGAATCACCCTTGCTTCTTTATAGAAATGAATTATGTCTGAATGCTTCTCTGTGTGTCCGTGCTGCTTGTTAACTCTGCCTTTTATTTAAAAATCTGTTGTTCATGTGAACCAGAAGAGGAACAGCAGGAACTCGAATTCTGGAAGAAGAACCAGCCCAAAGAAAACGGCCAAGGTAAGCTGTTTGTCATTCAGAGCGTGAATATGACTTAGCAACATTATCTGTATTTTGAAATGTGTAGCACCTTTATTATGAACCTATAAATACAGTTACTTTGTCTCTGGCTGTTACTACCAGGAGAAACCCTGCGATTTGTAGCGACTTCAGAGATTGTGTGTGTAAATCAGCCGATGAACTGTATTTTTCTATTCAGAGAAAGATTTGAATGGATATTCGGACATCACTCAATAGTGTTGCATGTGAATGTTTGCCTGAAACCACAGCAGAAAACATGAGGTGTCAGAGACTCGGGCTGCCTGATGTTGGAGGTGATGATGGTGATGGTGGTGGTGGTGGTGGTGATGATGGTGACGATGGCGGTGACGAAGACTACCACAGGAGTGACCCTCAGATAGCCATCTGTCTGGACTGCCTACGCAACACGGGACAGTCGGGGGAGAGCACTGTCACGGTGTGTGTGTCTTTTAATAATAACTTATGTGAAACCTTTTCATCAAGAGGTGTTAATTACTGTTAATCTTTATTAAGTGTTTCATTATTTTTTCTCTGAATTGGGGAAATGTTTTTTGGACCACTGCTGGGTTGGTAAATGTTTCCAAGCCTCTTGGATGGTCACTATCTAATCCCTTGTAATGGTTTGAATGTGTTTTGGGGTCTTTTCCTGGAAAAATCTACATTCATCCTTTAGCTGCCTCTCTCATTAAAGCATGGTGTAATAGAATTTGTCTCTCATCCATATAGGATTTGATGAAGAGGTTCATCCGCTGCTCCAGTAGAGTCACCGTGGGAACAATTAAGAAGTTTCTCAGTCTTAAACTAAAGCTGCCTAGCTCTTACGAGGTAAGGGACAGATACATCCTCCAGTTCAGAAACTACTTTTAAAGAAAAATATGCATTTTGATGAAAATGTCAAGAACTTACTGTCAGTTTTTCTCACAAGGTTAAAGGGATAGCACTTCAGAGACACCTTTTGTACACACCTTTATGTGTCTACATGTTATTTGAAGATACGTTGATCAATAAGAATGGCGTAGCTTAGCTCAATTGCTGGATATCAATTGGATCAAATAGCCTAGAAATATTTAAACCTCTACGAAGATCCACCTAAACTCCATATTTGTAATTAACATATCTGTAGTTCACTATTAAGACCATTATATTTTTGTTGTTGACTACAGTTCAGTGAGCTCATGCTGCTGATGTAGCCACATGGCTAATGCACATTTCTTTACTCTTCTACACAATGTACTAACAGATGAATTGGTAAAATGCCTAAATATAGACTATGACTTTATTACTGAACTGCAACCTCTTTTTAGTGGTCTCACATAGCCTACAATAACTTATTGTCAGACTTATTAGCTGACTTGACTACCAGCAACGTTATCCAAACACAATGAGTGCAAAATGAGTTCAATGCAAGAAAGGGAACATTTATATGAACAACTGCTGTCAAATGTTTTATTATTAGCTAGTGCATTGGTTTGAATAGGTGCAGACTCTGTTGACCTCGTCAGCCAAAACGTTACCATGCAAATCCAATCACAGTAAGTGTGTCAATTAAAAGATCACATAGCCGAAATATTATAAGTAAAATAACTAACAGATTTCAGCTTTAAGAGAATAAACAGAACATCTGAATAATCAAAAAAGGACCACTTTAAAACTTAATATAATGTATGAAAAGGCAAAAGCTGTATCGTTCAAACCAGTCTATGTTAGTTTATGAAGCCAGGGGCTCATTAATTAATTCCAATCACCATCATCATCAGTCAGCTTTATCAAAGGACTAAAAACTGTCGGCTTCCTCCATATTTGCTAAATGCTGTGTGAGTGTGTTAAACCACTTTTAGCTCGGTCTTTCGCACACTCATACATTCAGTGTGGTCTCCCACTCATTACCACAGTGAACTTCCTCTTTCCTTTCATTTTGTGCATTAGGACTGAGATCCTTTTTATTCTCGTTTCCCTTGTCGTTTTCTGCATCTTATCGCCTTTTGACAAGTTTTTGCACCACATTCTGATTTTGACCCTTTTATTAAATTTACTTTATAAAATATTTACGTTTAACCTATTCTGATTGTGTTTTTTCTGCTGTGTCCAGCTGGATGTGCTGTGTAACGGAGAGATCATGGGCAGAGATCACACTCTGGAGTTCATCTACATGACCCGATGGCGGCTACATGGGGAGAATGTAAGGCTGTCACCCTCACTTCCTGTTTATCTGTGCATGTTTGCATGCTCGTGTGTAGATGCACTGGTGCAGGAAAGCATGTATTTGTGTGTGCGTGTGTGTGGGTGTGTATTATGCATCCATTCACACTGCTGGGACTAAAAGCTCATTCACACAAGGTTAAACTTTTATTTTAAGGTATAAACCTTAAGGCTCAAGTAATGATTATGGTTGTGGTTAGGCAGGCAGAGGTTTCAGTATGGTTAAGGTTCGGGTAAGATTGAAAGTAAATAAACAGAATATTCTCAGAAGTAGTACAGCGTCTGCTGTGTGTGTATTCACATGTTTGTGTGTGAATGCATGTGTGAAACTGATAGTGGCTGAATGACTTCTCTATTCATGGCTAAATAGTTTTAGCAGGAAGAAAGTTGTTATTTCAAGAATCTTTCATGACTCATACTTTATCCAAACCGCCTACTACATACTACAGACAAACGCAGTATGTACTACATACTGCATAACCGGTTTCCTTTTTTGGAAAGTGGAAGTAAACACAAGCACAAAAGGGTCCAACTGCAGCAGCTCAGACCTCCCTCAGACCTGAAACAGCATTTGTTGGAAAAGCTAGACGCTGGCGGCTAATGAGCTACCACAAGCTGCATGCGGTAAACTCCAAGCGAATGTTAGCCAACTCGCAAACCTCAATGGGAAATTACAGTAGTAAGCCAAGAGGCTAGCAGTCGGATCAGTAGTGTCCTTGCCTTACGAAAGTCGGAACAACCTTTTAAATTCGGCTTGTAGATCTGATCTGAGTGAAGATTCAGCAGCTCGGTTGCTTATTTCTCACCTCAGTTTTGTTCAGAAACAGATTTTGAGTTAGGACTGCTGAGGTGAAATAAGTGAGTAAGTACGTTTACGTAATGGCAACCCACCGCCAGCGCTTTGCATTGTGGGACACAGCAGGCGAGGTAGACTGGTCCGATGCACACTGGTGATTTGTTCAGAATCAGTACAACATCTGGGTGTTTTTGGCATACTGCATACTGCGTACTACGTTTTGGCCAGATCAGTACGCACTGCTAGTATAGTAGACGGTTTCGAATACAGTGTCAGATTCTGTAAAGGGGATAATTCAGACTTCAAGATAGCTGAAAGGAGACTTTCCTCAACATTGTTTTGGTGTTGTTATGTTGTCAGTGTAAAACCAGTCACATTTTAAAGATGCCGCTTTTGCTTTCAAGATGCTTGACAGAAAGTTTTACTTCCTTTTATTAATTATATTGTACCTCTCAAACCACACACACACTTACGAACATTATTGTCTTAAACATTCACACACTTATTCAGGGCCTTCATTTCTTTTCTTTTAACCACACTACAACTAACTGCATACTCTCGTTAAAGAAATGAGGACTGGATAAAATGTCCTCACTTTCAAGGTGTCAAATTTGAATTGGTCCTCACAAGGATAGAAGTACACACACACACACACACATCTTCATCTGAAACTTAACGGCACCCTCAGCCCACTCTGTGATTCAGTGGGCCAGTGTGTGTGTGTGTGTTCATAACCTTGATCTATGCTATATATGCTTGCTTGTGTGTGAGTGGATTCATTCCTGTACGTGGTGACTTGTTTATCTGTTCATCTACACATGTGTGCGTGTGTGTGTGTGTGATGAAAGGTCCCGTCCACTTGTGGACGGCGACTGAGGAGTGCAGACAGCTGGCACCGCAGGAGGCATCAGATACCAGGTCAGGAGGAGGAGAGGAGGATGATGGGAGGAGGAGGAGCAGGGGAAAGTAGAGGGAAAGAAAGTCAGTATGAAGTGAGAGACTTGTAAAGTCTCTAGTTTCTCTGCTCCAGCTGTGCTCACATGTCCACTTACAGGGATAATGTAACTAAAACAGAATCATGTTCTTCCACTTCATTTCCCACAAACAGAAATATTTTACATATAGAAATATGTTGGCAAAATCCGTCTTTTTTTGAGCTCATTTTGGATGGAAAAGGAACGCTATCTGCTGGCAGCGCAGTTCGGGGTGCGTTTCACTCTTTGTGGGTGCTTTGAGAATTACAGTTTCTTTTCATCTTATTTGTGCAGCTTTAGCAGCTGCAAAAGCAGCACAATCCTTTTGTGAATTCGCTTGTTCATGTGTAATTATTATTCCTAGTCATTATATAATTATACTGCTTAATGACCAGAAAACTACACGACCTAAACTTGTAATAAAAGTCAGCATTACTTTAAATTGTTAGTTGATAAAGTACTAATCTACTAATCAGGCTTATGGGCATAAACAAACAGAGCAAATTGCCGCCTGTTGTCCGACAGCACAGACATTGTTTGACCTGAATAATCCAGTTTGAACTGACATCCTTCTTATATAATAATGAGACACAGATTGTCTGTTTAGCATGCACAGATTGTCAGAACTGCAGGTCGTGTCGTTTTCCATCTGGGCCTTTATACCATATGGGAAGTTGTGGACACACATTATGTAAACATTATGTTACAGGACTAAGGACAATAAAAGAAATCATTCAAAGTGCGCTGCCCTGGCATGTAATCCCTGCAAGTAGCACACTGGTGATTACTGCGAAGCTGACTTGTACTGATGATACACAGCAGAAAAAGGCTGCAGGGCATCCAAACCAAAAGTCCTTTTTCTTACTTGGTGAGCACATTTTGCCACACATTTTTTTTTAGATGGTGAAAACTATAATGTCCTCCCTGTAAGCAGAGTCAAAAGACATCTAGTCATCAGGGTTAAAACTGGTCTAAGTGTGGTTATTTTTAGATGACAACATCATTTCAATGACTATATTTTAATGTGTAGTAGAACTTGCTTCACATTAAAATACAGTCATGTTGAAACAATGGTTATATTGTAATCTAGACCTCTAATAAATCACTTTTCAACCTTTTTAACCCAGATGTCTGGATGTCTTCTGACGTTAAAAACACCAAATCATTGATTACAAGGATTACAATGACATTTTACTCTTTATGAGTTAGTTTAGATTTGGAAACATGGTGACTCGGCTCAACATACTCCATTAGGACATCCTAAAAGTACAAGACAAAGCCACATCCACTCCAGGTGAATGCTCTGATATTTATTACCTAGCTCCACTATGAGCAAAATCTTCTCTGCAGTGTTTCCTCCTCCTCCGCTCCGCTCCGCCCACCGCTCTCATCGTCCAAAACAACAGGCAGAAGTCAGTCCGTCAGAATTATTTATGTCCTGCCCGGTGAGTCAGAAGGATAAACACCAAGAAATTATTTTTGAATTCTGTTTGCACCCTGGTCTGGTTAAGGACAAGGTGAGGAGAGGAGTGACGGAGAGGCTGAGAGAGACGGATACAAAGCACGGGAGTCAGCAATGGAGACAGGAGAGGGAGAGAAAGGAGACACGAGTCATGCATCAGTCTCATC
Organism: Maccullochella peelii; assembly: GCA_002120245.1. Lineage (NCBI taxonomy): Eukaryota > Metazoa > Chordata > Actinopteri > Centrarchiformes > Percichthyidae > Maccullochella > Maccullochella peelii. The sequence goes on from LKNJ01001993.1 coordinate 53,844, forward strand.
CTTCTGACAACTCAGCTCGGCTTCATTTTCCCCCCTCCGACGTGGAGACACACAGAGGCCGGTCAGGGCGGCTGCACTCACACGGGAGCGTAGAAACATGAATCTGTTGCCACTCTGCGTCTCTGGATGTCATTTAGTCAGAGCAGGAAACTGCCTTCTGATTGACACCATGGTGATTTAAAAAAAAACCCACGAGACTCAAAACGTATCTGGGAAATAGCGCCCTTCGTTCTGACTGGGTAATAAACACACTCGGAGGTCTGTTATTGCTGACTGGCAGTTAATTATGTCTTTCAGCAGTTTCTGTTTAAATGAACTGTCAACATTTTGTTCCAAAAAGATGCTGCAGCTGATGAGATTAGATAACTATATTGTCAGTCTTTCGCTAATTTAAATACTGACCTGTCTCCTTCAAAAGCTAATAGGTTTTGGGCTAAAAAAATGCAATTGCTACCTGGACTACATGGCAATTTCTTATTTTTAATTCCACAAAGTGCGACATCCGAATACTGCCCAGACAGGAGAACAGGGTGATGGTTAGGTTGAGGCTACTAAAACACTCGGGTTAGGTTAGGTTCGGGTAGGGAAAGGCGGTGCTTTAGGTTTAATATTGAAAGCATCTTTCTTCAGAACAGTTAAATTTTAATCTGCTGAAGACATCCAACTCTCACCATACACAAGTTACAAACTTATTAATATGATTATTTTTGTAGTGAACAACATGTTTCGCATCCTCCTTCATTTTCACTCATCAAGACACATCACAGATGGCATATACACTCAGTGGCCTATTAGGTACACCTGTACGATCTATTGCAATTCAATATTTATTACTGAGGTCATAGTGGTGATGTTGTACTGGACTACATTATATTGAGGTGTTTCTATTTTATTGCCCTCCCTATTTACTTATATGAATATTAGAAACACCTCTGAATATAGTGCAGTCCAGTACAACATCACCACTGTGACCTCAATGCTAAAACATATAACTGAATTAACACCTTTATGAAAGTGTCAACAAAGAAAGTGAACATTGTAGGCATCATAAAAGTCGACTTTATGGCAGAACAGTTACATTACACATTACAGTGACATTAGACTGTCCAGGTGTACCTAATAAAGTGGCCTCTGAGTGTATTAACAGGCTGTGATAACAAGACCAACATGTAAAAGGATATCAGTAACTTATAGAAACACAATGCACCAAATCACACACAAATCTTCACACACAGTATATAGTAGAAGGAATGTAGTAAATATTAAAATGATTTTAAACTGCACTACAACATACTAATCTATTTAACCTGTTTAACACCCTTAGATTCAGGATAATAAAAAAAAATATTTTGGACTGCACAATAAATGGCAGAAATGCTGATCTGTGGAGTACAAAAGTACACAAAATGGCCTAAAGTCCATATGCTTTGTTACAGGATCAAAGTCTTAACTTTTACCTGAACCTGGCTGCAGTCCAGATAAAGTGTCTAAACAACATAGTCACAGTCTAAATGCCAGATGGTTACTGATAGACAGAGGCGTCCCACACAGTCCCTCCATGTTTACTCTGTTCAGACAAAGGTCAGTTCTGCCTCTCAGATTAGATTAGAAAGAGTAATCACATTGTTTTTAAGCCCATAAATGTATTTCTGAGCTCAGCCCGAAGTCACAAATTGCAGCAGTGATGTGATAGAGTCGTTCACCTCGTCAGCACAAATCGGCTTCAGGTGTTGGGCACCGCTTGGTCAGAAGCAGGAACTTTTTTTTGGCCTGAATGATGGAACAAAACTTAAAGAGTGAAACCCAAAACTTTTTCCTAAACAACTTCAAGCATGTGCTTCACCCAGAGAAAGCTGAACCTCTTCAGCACCTCAAACACACCACACTCTCAGGGAGTGGAGTTTAAAATAAGGCTAGTTTTTTTTTTCTAGGATGAATCGAAACAACAAAATACCTCAAGGGAAACAAGTGTCTTGACACAGTGTTTTAACAGGAAGATGTTAATTGGAGAAAAGGTATCCATACATTCAAAAATAGTAAAGAGAGCAACTTGAAAAGCGACTCTGCCTTCAAAAAAGTGCACAGACCTTCCCAGTAGGGCAGAGGAAACCCCCAGGTGTATTTAATCGCAACAAGACACTACATGTAATTTTCCTACACTGTCCTGCTAAATGACTTACGTATAGTCTCTACATACTTTCCAGTTTAGTGTTGGCGTACAATACTTCTAAAAAGTTTGTGTGTTGGTTATAAAAACAGTGGTGGTCTTTTCAGAGAAATTAGGTTAGCTCAGAAAAACCTGGAAAATCTCCCAATCTGAAATCAAAATCTATAAATTGGTTGTTACAGATGATTACCAGGCAGGTTACAATGTGTTTTCTACAAAAAGTCTTCCTAACGAAACAACACAATACAATGTCCTTGCCTTCCAAAATGACCCATATAAGTATTTTCTGGTCAGATGACATTGTTCCTTCTAAAACCATCAACCATCACAAAATCTTCATATTCACATGTTCTGATCTGCCACAGTTATGGTTAAGGTTTGGTTAGATTTAGCCACAAAAAGCCAAAAGCCACGAGTTAGCATCTCCACTGGCATGAGAAACCTTTCACGAGTCATGTCCCTTGACCTGTCTTACCAACGAATATCAGATAATGATGTTGTGGAAATAATATCAATCCTACTTCGTTCATTAGTCAACATCGACTAGGTTGCTCACTGCTTCATCTTAGGGTGGGTCCATGTGGAACTTAAAGGTTGAGGTGGAGCTCTTGATGCTGCGTTCAATCATTTTTTGCTGTTCAGATGTTGTCTTTAGCTAGCTGGCAACATAGCCATCGACTGTGTGTGTGTATGGAGTGTGACTGCGTCTGCATGACAGCTCAGACTCCGACCGATCTTAAAACTTACTAGGAACTCCAGTTCTTTCTGTTATATTCCTCCAGTTTCCTATATTCCTCTTCCCCCTGGACTTTGTTTGTTAATCAAGTGGATCAAGTGAAGATTTGGGATGAACACATTATTGAATATGTGTCTGTTTATATCCTCTCCACGCCTTCTCTTTGCCTCTTAAGAAATGTCTTTGCGTCTTTCAGTCTGAACACACCTTTACAATCAGTAAATGTCAGATGTCTTCAGACAAAATTACAAAAATGTAAGGTTGCAAAATTTCCACTTGGCTAACACTTTAATCTCATTTAATGACAAGAGACATCTGTCCAGATTTCCATGAAATGTTGTGGTGAATATTCAGGGTCCCCAGAGGAGGAACCTTTTACATCTTATTTCATGAGCTTTAGTGCAGCCTTAAACACCGGAGGAGAGACATTAGAGTAGAATATATTGGCATTAAGCATGATATAGTATAATCATAATAATTGCCACATATTGCTGTGGGATATGTGCTGTACAAACCCAGTTAACTTTCATTTCTGGTTGTACCAAACACCATTTGACAGAATATTTAGTTTCCAGGTTTTCCCCTTTGTGGAGTTTTGCTGGTGCTGCACGTTGGATGATTCTACATTTCAGTCATTTGACACCAGAACAAAATCCCCTAAAAAACTAGCTGACAGCTGAACAGACTGTGTGTTAGTGCAGTAAAATTAAAGTGTTCGGAGGCAGAAATGCTGAGTGAAAGAGTGTCAGAGATGCAGACACAGTCTGCTTAGGTTGGATCCAGTGTTGTTCTTTTTTTCTGAGACATGATGCAGCAAAATGCAGAATGCCGGAGGAGATGACAGCAGCTGTACTGCGCTGCACCAGCAGCCTCAAGCTGCCAGAAATAGGAGACAGACTCCAAAAACAGGAGACACACTCTTCAGTGTGCAGCTGCTCTGACACAAACAGTCGCCTTTTTTCTTTTTGAATTTTTCATGAAAAGGGCAGCTCACATCTTTTGACTGTTTCAAATGTACTTTACAGCCAAAGGAGGCAGGAATGTACGAGTACTCAGCATTTCTATTATTTAACCACAATGATGGATGGATTACTGAATGGGGGCTACAGGCCACAAGCCTACTCAGGGGCCTGAACACTTAAGGTACAACCTAAAGATGACGACATCAGGAGGCATGGAGGCATGATTTAATGTTAGCGAAATTGCTATTTGTTTGCATGTAAATATTGTACATGCAAAATAACCTGCATGGTGTTGCGTTGCATCATTTGTATTCTGAAAGTTTTTTTTTTACTGCTGCGCCTGAATTAGAAAAAGTAAAACCCCTTCTATGCCTTGCTCTGGAGAAACACTTGATGTCCATGTATCTCAATGGTGGAATACAACTTGTAGCATTGTAGCAGGGCTGCATTGTGTATTTGTCGCGAGGTAAAATGTTAAAAAATAGTTACAATTTTTGAGTAGTCGCAGTGGGGATCATCTCACAAACCTCTTTGGACAGCCAATGAGTGGCAAGGGATCTGGGGGGCCCAGTCGGTATTCCAGTCTACTTTCTCATTGCGGCTCTTTCTCCTCGTCTAGTACTGATGTGTTTTCCCAGTTAAGTTTTCATGAGAAATGTAGCTGATGCCTGAATTTTGCTCACAGGCGATTGTTTTGAAGTAAGGATGCAGTACATACAGTATATGATGGATGTGTCCAATATTTCTACAAAAACTTCATCAGAATAATTAGAAAAAGATGCACCAAAAATATACACATCGGCTTTTTGTTGTCTACAATTAAAATCTATACCTAAATACATTTTGATAAGCAAGCTTGCTTCTGGATTCATATTTGATAAGGTGCTACTCCAAACCTAATAGAAAGAGTGGCTTGTTATACGTGTGACACTGGATTCTCTGTATTTCATAGACATTGAATGATAAATCTCAGACCATCGGTGCTTTTCAAACAGTGGATTTATAGCTTTTTGGAAATGAACTTTTCAATTGAGCTTCAGCAGAGCGAGCAACAGCCAGGCCTCTATTATTATTAATTTTTTTTTTTTCTTCATATGTCTTCTGCATCACACACTTGGCCTCCGTCCCTGCAGAGCAGAGCCAGGTGGATCCTGGACTGTTTAATGGAAACGGGTTTACATTCTTCTTTAACTCTGAATTCAAGAAAGCTGCAGTTTGAAGTCAGATGAAATAAGAGTCACTCGGTTTGTCTTTCCTGTCAGAAAAAAACAGGGACACAAAAATATGTGTAATAACTACTGGAGATTTCTCCTGCACAGACACTGTGACAGCCTCAAAAGTGAGTGTGATACTTGATAAATGAAGCCCTCTTCATGTTTCCTCAATTTCTCTGAAGTCATTTGACAACCTTTTGGCCTGAACAACTCTGAGCAAACAAGCAAGAGGGGGAAAAATACAGTATTCATGTCTTCTTTTAAGGCTTTAACTGTCTCAGTTATGCCTGCCGACTGTTCTGGTTACAGGGAGATTCAATGAGTAGAGGATCTTTGTTTACCATTTAGAGGTCTATTATATAAGTTTATGGCATTATATGATTAAATATGAGATTATGTAGGAATTCTGAGGCTGATCAAGAGTTTATTTAAAATAAAAATGTTATTTTTTACATTGCATTTAAATAATTAAAGCTTGACCAGTGTATTACTGTATTATAAAAATTTAAATGTGACACGTGACATTTAGATTACATCAACCTCATTCAGTTGCTTCTGGAAAGACAGTAGTTAAGGGTTTGGGTTTGGTCTGTTGTGTGTTTCCTTGCATGTCATGTTGTCGATGTAAAAACTGTTCTTGCACCTTTAACAACTTTCTAAAAGTCTGTTCAATAAATGATGACCTGCACACAGGATTCTCCAGCGTTAGTGATTCAGTGTTTAACCAGTTATTCTTCTCAGTGTTCCTCCAGCAGCAGCAGCAGCAGCAGTGTGTTTCTCCTCTGAAGTCTGGTTATTTTACAGTGTGACGACCAAAAGATCGATTCTCTCTCTCTGAAACAGTTTCTCTTTTTCTCTGTCTCTCCCTCAGACGTATCCCATGGTTCTCGAGTACCGGCCACGTATCGACTTTGGCTGAACCACGGCTGCAAGAAGAGGACCACTACACACACACACATACACACACATACATATACAGCATATATACACACACAAGTATAGAAAACATTAGGAACACCTACATTTGCACGCGGACAAACACAACCACACACACCAACACACACATGCCCACAATGTGCAGAGAAAGAGAAAGATTTAAATGTATTTTTGTACAGCCAATGATGAAGTGCATACGTTGTTATGGTAAAGAGGTTTTATGCTACATAGAATAATATATGCTATAATATATGATATTTTTAAATGTACGTCCCTGTGCCTAAAAACCTGTTGAGATCAGAAATGAAGTGTGACCATATCTTCACTTTGCCTGTCTAACTCTGTAGATTAAATGTTGATTTTCTACTGTTGATGACTGTGCGGTTTGATTTGATCATGTTCACTCTCGCTCTCTGAAGGCGTGGCCGACAGAACTAACAGTCAGCCGAAAACATGCACACTTTAATTTGGATCCGGTGAGAACAGCCTCGGTGTTCACTTCGGCGCAGCCTTCGGTGAATCAGAGTTCAGGGCTCCTGGTACAAAGCAGAGAAGTGGCTGACGCGAATCAGCAACAATTACAAGCACCCACTCTTTAATTATGGTCTTTTTTTTAAAGAGAGACTTGAGATCTTGAAATAAATGATTTAAGTCGCCGATCATACCTCACACACACACACACAATATGTTTTTTGGTGTTGTGGTGGTCAGGGTCAGGTGTGAATCTAGGTGATGACACCCACACGCCTCATGACTACCTATATATACACTGTAGTGCATCAGATGGCATGCTAACATCCATCCGACGCCTACAGGACAAACACACCTCCTCTGACAGTTTTGCACACCTACACTCACACCTTCACAGGCTCATATTGACGCTGAAACATTTCCTCACACACACACACACACACACACGTGTCCTTCCAGCTGTTCGTCTTGCTCCCGTAGTTGTTTTTTCAGGTCAAACTTAAGTAGGCCAGAGGTCCCTGTGGTCCTTTATGTGCCCCACAGTGATGCTGCTGACCCCTCAACACTATAATACCCTCTGGGTTTATATGGGAGGCAACAGAAGACAGATCTTGTCCATATGAGAAATCACCAGCTTCCTTTCTTAAACACTTAAACGCCACCAGTGGGTCAGTCAGTACAGACTCAAGCTGTGCTGCCAAATGTGGTTCAATCCCACAGAACTTTATTTTACATTTTAGTGGAGACACCAAAGTTTCCAGCAATATAAAATATGTCAGGCTGGATTTTGTTTAAATGTGTATTAAATGAAGCACAAGATGTCTAGAATCTGTCCATTTGATGGAATGATGCAGATGTCTTGGTTTTTAATATTCGATGAAGAGCTGGAGCAAGCTGACGTGGAATATATCAGAATCACGTTTATTGCCAAGTAGGTTTTCACATACAAGGACTTCGCCTTAGTATATTGGTGCATAACAATGAACATGGTAAGTAGAAAATATGTGCAGCTGTTGGTGTACAGGGAGAGGAGCAGAGGGGGAAAGGACGCAGCCTTCAGGGGGATCCGGTGCTGATGGTCCGGGAGTCAGAGCCATGTTTCCCCAGCCTCACGTGCTGCCTCCTGTCGGACAGGAAGTGTGGGATCCATCTGCTGATACTGCTGACACTTTGGAATTGATCGTTTTCCCAACCTTAAAGCTCCGTCAGGGAAAACAAAAGGGGAAACTACAAGGACTGCCATTCCTTACTTAAATTATAACAAAAATGACATACCTGATCTGTCAGTTACATCCTTAATTATCAAATCAGCTAGCAATCTTTATTCTAATTATATATTATTCATTTATACTTTTTGTATCCCCTTTTCCCAATACTGAATCAAATTAACAACTAAATAAAAAAAAATAAAGAGATGTCTTAGAGTTGTCTTTAAATCTGGACACACAGTCCAAAATCCAAACAGAGACTCATAAAAAAGACATTTTTTTATTAGTCTTTACAAATCATATGCAGTCTTTTACATTTTAACACTTTTACATCTTATTGATACCAACTTAACCTTTTGATTTTGTCGCAGTCATTGTTACCGCCGCTGGGTTTCACATTGAAATAAAAAACAGATTTTGTGGTTAAAATCATACTAAAGTACTGAATGACTCAAAGTGCTTACAATTTGAATTAAAACACGTTTTAATCAAATATTTGTTATATTTATCAAATAAATGAATCCTTCATTTTTGAATTCTGTCTGCTTTGTCTGAATGAAGTCCTGCATTTCTCAGGATGCAGTTCGACAAGCTTCTACATGGTGTGTGTGAACCTGCCTCTTTCCTGTGTGGGCTGATAATGATTGTTATCAGTACTGAAAGGAACAACATGAAAGCAATAGTTTTTCTAGCTGACAAAAGGTGAGAGTGAGCATCTCGAAACTCAGAACACAACCTGCAGTCTGGTTCAGTGAGGCCGCTGTGGGAAGATGAACGGGTTTCAGTTGATTTGTTCCAGAAACCAACTGTTTCGACCGTACCAGGCGCTTTGTATCGATGACGTAGGAGCACTGTGGGGTCTTTACCATTTGTGTGACATACTGTAATATATTTGCATGTTTTTGGTTTTTTTGCATATTTCATTTTTTTATTTTCACACAGTACCAACAAACCAGTAACCAGTAACAAAAAAGTACAAGTAAATAGATAAATAAAAAATGACACTGCCATAAATAAATAAATATATTTAATATTCATTCAGTTATTCATAAATGAATGTTCGAGAATTCACCTCACACTTTAAAAAAGAGCAGAAAAAGCACTTTGTACTGTAACTTAATGCAAAGTTCATTTGTTTGCTTTTTCCAGAGCTTTCAACCAAATCTCATGGTCTTCATCAGCCGTCAACATTGCGGTTCTTTACTGATTCTTAGTGATGATGACAACTGACTCCACCTGCTGATGAAGACCGTGAGAGAACTAGTAAGTGGAGCTTAAGTTAAGATTTGTTTGTCACCCAGGTTCTACCTTATTTCAATAATATACGACAATATATAGCATATATTTGTATTTTTCTTAATAGAATAATAACATTTATATGCATGTTTGAATTTGAACTCTTCTTCAGCACCATAAAGCATTATAGTGACAAATTCATGCCTTTTATGCCAAATACTTGTAAAATAAATGAAAATAAAAGCACAGAATAAGCAAGCATGAAGGGGGAAAGGGTTCTTGCACTGCTGTCAGTGCAAGAACTACTGTAACTGTCATTTTCTTCAGAAGCCTGTAAGAAATAGGAGGCAGCAGAAGATGCAGATTTCTAAAATCAAAACTCAAAGCTATTATTTCTGCCTTTGAATTTAAACAACAGTATATGAACCTGATTAAAGGATGGACTGAATCCCCATCTGTGAACAACCAGAACCTCTTTGACCTGTTCTGATGAACTTACACGTCAGACTGAATTCAGTGTAGTTTCTAAAGACTCCTCCGAGTCCTTCAGCTCTGGACTCGTGCCAGTCTGCCGGACAGAAAGACACGGTGACATCAGTGATATTGAAGGCAAACAGCGTCTGGCACAAGATACTGATATGTCTCATCCCTGCAGCTCAGGTGGACTCACTGACAGAAGCAGCAGCCACATCAGAGCTTCAACCTTGGATCCAACCCTGTCCTTTCATTAGACATATATTATTAATCCTCTGAGGACGCTCCTCATTGGGATTCTACTGTAGGTTGTAAGGCTCAATACGAACTTTGTCGGTGAGACTGAAAGTTAATTCTTGACCTTGGAAACCATATTTGACATCATCAGCAAGAGAAACAGAAACAGACAAAGATCACAGTGCCAGAAATAGTAGGCGTTTTCGGACCAAACAGTTCTGGAGGCTCCCTGAGAGGAACTGCCCACTGGGGAGCTCCCCTGAGAGCTACATACCTTCAAGGCCTTTTTTCTGTTCGCATTCGCAACGCTGAAGTGATGTAAGCCGGCTGGCGGTTGGTATAGCAACGTCACGTCTGCACGACATACAACAACAACAACAGCAGCTACAACTGTCGGCCCATTTGTCCGTGTTTAGTTCCATTTGTTAAGGCTACCGTTACAAGCTGTTGTTTACACGGCTAACGTTTTACACAGATTTCTAAAAATGGCGGCTGCTGGTTCTGCATTGGGTCATGTGTTCGACCAATCACCGTACACTTAATGTCACTCAAGGTTCCTCTTGTGCTGGGAGAGAACCTACTCTGAAGTTGGAGCTAAAAAAGTCCCTCAAAACGGCATTTTAAGAACTACGATCGTTCCCAGTTCTTGCAGTGCGAACACAATAAAAGGGGGGTTCCTCCAACTGTGGTTTAAACTAGAACTATGAAAAACTTCCTCCAGTCCAAAAACGCCTAGTGTCTATGTGCACACAGGACCACAAGCTATTTGTAAGATTGATTTGTCGATTTATGTTAACCAGTAGCAGAATCCTGATGGTGGTAAACTGAAACTGTCTGTGAACATTTATGGTTCCAAGATGATGAGTCCTAATGTTTTTGGTGACTCCGTGACATTTCTGTTCAGTACCACCATCAGGTCAGATTTGCCCTTGGATCAACATATTGGTCTATGATGAGGTATCACGGAAACTACCGGTCTGTGGAGATTCATTGTCCCCAGAAGATGAATCCTCTTTCCTCTGGTGTTTCTATTAGGCCAAACGTTTTACTTGTGCATTAGGAATCTACCAGGCAGATTGCTATGAATGTTACCAAGTATTTTCATGCTCCAACGAGGATAAACCTTTTTCCATTTTTGACACTATGAGCTTTTCTCTAGTGCCACCCCAAGGGCCAAGGCCACTTTGTACACAAGATATTGTATCTCATTATATTATTATTTATATTATTATATATACATAGGTAGATATCCATGAATTTGCTGAGTGCATCTGATCAGAAATGACGCTAGTGCCAAATTTATAGCTATAAAAACACTTAACAGAGTTCTTTATTAGTCAGTCTGTCACCAGCACGGCCACTTAGGTGGTTCTGAGTTTATTCCTCTCAGCTCACCAAACATCTAAGTGTAAACAGTATGTTTTCTGTTACTAAGTGAATTTTCAATTTGTGCATAAAAAAAAACTAGAATTGCCAGGAATTTGACACATTCTGATATCAGAGGAAGTATGCATCATGGCTGCAGCTTCATGACACTACCTCACTCTGATGCCATCCCACCGCTCAGTGTCGACACTCGACACAAGAATCCTACTGAGAGGGTCTGCATGTGTGACACTGAGGCATCACGAGCCCATGTTCACACTGTGTTTTATGTCTCACTGCAAAATACAGTATATTAAAGACACAGTGAAATGAAAAGTACATTTTCCAAGTTCTGTCTTGTTTCCTGTGTCCCTGTGTTGCTTATTCTTTCATTTCTTGTTAAATGCAGATGTGTCAAAAAAAACTAAAAGTGAGCAGTTTTTTGGTGACTCATTTTTAATCCGGGGGCGGTTACATTACTGAAGCTAAAGAAGCTCTAACTGTAAAACCAACAACATAAAAAGGACGAGATAACTTTCTGCAGTCAAATGACTGACATCTGGATTGTGGTTAATTTTAATCACGGTTATTGTCATTTTCAGGTTTATTCCCAAATTGTATAATTCACTTAAAGGACCAGCGTGTAGGATTTAGTGGCATCTCGCAGTGAAGTTGCAACCAACTGATAACCCGTCCGCTCACCCTTCCCTTTCAAGCATGAAGGTGGGAGAACCAATAGCCGCGAAAAACGCAAAGGCCCTCTCTAGAGCCAGGGTTTGGTTTGTCCGTTCTGGGCTACTGTAGAAACATGGCGGTGCAACATGGTGGGCTCCGTGGAAGAGGACCCGCTCCCTCTGTAAATATAAAGGGCTCATTCTAAAGTAACGAAAAGACAATGAAAACACACTAATGAATATTATATTCCATTTCTGCCAATAGATCCCCCTAATTCTTACACGCTGGTCCTTTAAGCTAAAAAAATCAACGCACCAAAAACTTATGACAATAAACTGGTGGTCACAGGCGATAACGCAGTGGCAATGTGCATTCTGGGGTTGGGTGTGGCGATCCTACAGACATGTAAGTTATTTTTATTAGTGACATTACAGTAGATGGTGTGTATGTGTGTGTGTGTGGTCATGTCTGACTCTGTGTTACAGTGCTGCAATGTGTGTTTGATGAATGTGCGTTAGCAGACCCGTGTGTGACTGTGAGTTCATGTGACAGCATCTGCATGAGTTTGTACCCCTTCAGTGTATGTGTGACTGTATCTGTGAGACATGTTGTGTATGCGTGGTAATATTTACAGCAGCAGCCCCACCTGCAGTTTTTGTCACCTCCTCTGTAGTCACATGTTGGTCTCTGCTGCCGTGTGAAGGCTGATTTCAACTCATAGTTTCTTAAAGAGTAACTTAGCACCAGGTGAAAATCTTGTTTTTTTCCCCCAGACATCCCTTTGTTAAAGCAAAGTAGATATACACCAACTCCAACGAGTGAGCTACGATGAAGTGGTGCCGGCCAATGAGAGAGCAGGAGGGAGGCAATCTAACCTGTGAAAACCAATGCACGTGTTTGATCACATGCAAGAACTAAGACTGAACCAATGTATCTACTATTTTGGCAAAAATATAACTGGAGGAGCATGTTTTTGGATATGATTTGATTCCCACTTCAGCTCCATCTAGGCTTCACCCAGTTCACCCAAACCTGGATAATCTAACAGGTGGAACAAATAACACTTAACAATCTCGTGCAGTCCATTACAGCAGCCTTGTAATAAATAGCTTAGCCTTGGTAGCCAAAATGGCCTAATACAAAAGTGGCCTAAATCTGGCACTCCTGGTTGCCAGGAACATGTCAGACTTGTGACGAATGATGCACCAGAATCGGCTCGACCACACCATGACCTGACCATGGGTCAGCTGAGTGCCCAGATCCCAAGAGAGGGCTCACATTTGGTTCTCTGGTGCCGCAATACATTTGAGGTGAAGAGAAACTAAGTACTTTCCTCATGTCTCAAATTATTCTTAAGCACAGAACTTGAGGTACTAGTATTTCCATATGTTGCATATACACCTCTACTCCACTACTTTTCAGATGGAAATGTTGTACTATTTACTTAACTGCACTTCTGACAGCTATAGTTAGTTACAGTGACATGACTTTATTTCGCCTCTTCCTGTAAGTGAGGGCTTTGTAGGACGTATTAGGAGTGCGTTAGTGATGATGATGATGACATGCAGGGCCGTCGACTCAGCACATGGCTCGACAACGCCGGCCATTTGGGGGAATGTCATGTTTGTGTTCTGAGCCAGCTAGCTGGTGACACATGAGGATGCCAGAGAAGTGACTGTATGGCTGCAGACGGGCTGCAGGTCAGAGGTCATTCAGATTAAACGAGGTGTGAGGGCTCAGAGGGTGAAGTATAAAGTATATTAGTGAGTCTGCCATGTGTGTGATTTCTGATACTGTTAAGGGCATGTGTGGCTGATGGAGTGTGCGTGGAGCATGCCTATGTGAAAGTCTGAGAAGTCTGCCAACTATAACTAAGTGCCCATATGAACATTGAAAGAGGTTTTGCTTGCTGTAATTGACTACGTTTACATGCCCTTATTCTGAAAAGGACAATATTCCTACTGAGCTGTTTACATGTTGCTAATGAAAATGAATCTTCCACTAATATTCCCGTTTACATGCAGCGTTGTTTGACCGTGTGAACTCAACCTCCCTTTTTCAATCGTTCAGCCACCTTCTTGAAAAGGTCGGCGTTGTGATATTTGTGCTCAACCTGTTGATCTCCAAGTCTTTCATCGTGTTTAAAAATAGCTGTGCTTCTCCTTTTCTTTTCTTCTGTGCATGCATCTCTACCCCAGCCTTGAAAACTGTTAGAAAAACAGAGCTGACCATAAACAGGCGAGAGGCTGTGTGTCGCAAACTGAGACGCAGATTCTGAATGAGCTGTATGCACGTCCAAAGAATGCTCCTAAAACCTGAATAATATCAGCATGTCCCACGTGTCTTAATGGGAAAATTCTACATTCTGAATAAGGCCTAATTTGGAATATGCTGTTTACATGACCTGTGTCAAATTCGGAATACTGTCATATTCAAATAATAATGGAAAAATAGTGTGCATGTAAACATAGTCAGTGTGTATTTTGTCGTTTAATTTGGAGGCCGCACCTTCCAGTATGTGGTGCACCCACCGGGAAAAACATAATTCAGCACCTGTGATTCTGTCAGCTGTTATATTAATATTTGACCATCTCTTAATTTCAAAGAGAAAGGTGAAGAAAAGATGCAGAAGGGAAGTGACTGCGACCTTACACAGTCTGCATCCGGACAGTTTGTTGTGCCTTCTCATGCTTACTGTAAGTCGCAAGAACACCTCACATTCTGGTGTCACATCCATGGTAACCCTTCGCGTGTGCTTCCTAACTATTTGTCCTCATACAGCTGCATCTTTAAAAAGTTTGTTGGTGTTTACTGTCTCAGAGGAGTTTCTATCTGCTGAGAGTCCGAAATGATTTATGCAAAAGTGCCTCTCTATATTCTGCTCCAACTTAATGGGAGCAGCTGCAGGATGATTTAAAGTTGAAAGAGCTGCTCTCTCTCTTGGTGAGTTGAGATTGTGAATAAAGGACCTTGTGGCAGATTCAATAAGGAGCTGTCCTTGCAAAATGTAAATGAGTCTGGCCTGTGAACCTGCTGATTTGATACTGGGCCGATGCCCTCTAGAGGACCCCTGTGAAAACCCAACTTTAATCTGGTGTATTTGTTATTCTACATGAATTCCCTAATGTTTTATTTCATGAGACTTTGGCTGGGTTTTATTTAGGTTTTCATAGTTTACTTTGCTCTGATTCTCTTTATGTCTTTTTAGCCAGATTTTTCCCAGGCAAAGAGATGGATAAGTGTTTTTTTTATTTCCTTTTGTTTAGATTTATCATAGCAGTTTAAAATACAATAAATACAATACAATATAGAACATATAGGCCCAGATATTTGCACATTCCTAACAATAAAAAAGGAAGCACATTAAAGTGTAAAAGTAAGAAATTAAGAAAGAAATTGTGATACAGATGACATAAAGACAGCAACACACAAACTCACAATTAAATTTGTATTTTGGTAATTATCCATTGTAATATATTCACATTGGCTATGTAAGTGAATCTTGCTACTGCTAATTTGACAACTTTTGTAAGGAAATGAGTCCTTCCACCGACAGACAGTCCATATTTTCAAAATGCTGCGATGCTCATGCAGGTAATTGTGCGAAAACACTGTAACCGACGAGAGAAACTTAGCAAACAGGGACACCATTTCACTCGCCCTTGATCTCGTTTCAGAAATGGTAAACTGCATCTCTGTGTGTTCTGACGCCATGCCAAGAAAATAAGATCAGAGTAAGAGCAGGCATCAAAGACGGATCGTCTGTGTGTGCTTCACCGGTTTTAAACATGTCAGCGAGTAGCACAGCTCTGTCCCATAATTTCTATTCAGGAAGCTGTGAATACCATAACAGGGAGGTATTCATCTGGATGGAACAACACAGAAACCTGTTGCCATATGAACGGGACTATTAAATAAAGTAACTATTACAACAAATGTATTACTGTAAGAGAGAGACAGTGAGAAAAATAGCCATGGACAGAAATAAAAACATCTTTGTGGCTCTAAAATGTTAATAGATGTGTGGAAGCTAAAATATATTCACATCCCATCATCTCAGCCACGTGTGTGTGTGTGTGTGTGTGTGTCACTGAGCCACAGGTGTTTTTCTGGAATAGAAAGATGACATAATGCTCTGACAGGCAGCCTGGTGACACAGAAGTGTGTGTGTGTGTGTGTGTGTGTGTGTGTGTGTGTGTGTGTGTGAAGAGAAAGATTTTGTGACTGAAAAAGGAGAGGGAGGTTGTGTGACAGTGTGAGAAGAGGGTGGGTAACGAAGCGTATATGTGTTCTGTATGGGAGAATAGGATGTTTCGTGGGTGTGGGTGTGTGGGTGTGATGGTGTTATATGGCAGCAGGTGTGTGACAGCATGTAGTATATATATGTGAAATATGCTGTTACTTCAACGCCCATGTAACTTTGTCTGTGTGTGTGTGTGCATGTGGTTGGGTGTGTGTGTGTGTGTGTGTGTGTGTGTGTGCGTGTGGTTGGGTGTGTGTGTGTGTGTGTGTGTGTGTGTGTGCGTGTG